>OOFH01121077.1:2379-12496 GCA_900323355.1 Merlangius merlangus | reverse complement strand
CAAAGCACACGATTTTACAGCAACCCTATTTTCCAGCCGTGACGATAATGCCCTATGGTCAAAATGTAAAGTGCCAGCATTAACGTTCGGTTAAAGTAACAGGGGGGTTGTGGCGTATAGTTGAGCTCCACATACAGAGTATCATTTGCATCCCTTATGTGCGGGGTGGATCTTTATCCTGGCCTATCAATTGGGGGCGTGGCAGTCTGCGTACTCGTTTAATGCTGGAAGGTGGACATTCATTCTTGTGCAGATAACAAGGTGGAGATAAGCGGCCGGCAAGCCAATTTTACAATGGAAACCACTACCGAGTACCACAGCCGCATGGACTGCAGACGGGTAGGCTAATTAGGCCTACTTTAAAACGATTTTTTTTTTAAATGTAGTAGGCCTATTATGATTGCAATCCAAACAAACAATGTGATGTGGTTGTCTGTACAATATTTTTTTGTAAACTTTTATAATAATTAATTTTATTTGCAGATTCCCAAATCAGAGATGGAGAAACGACGCCGTGATCGAATTAACAACAGTCTGGAAACGTTACGACTGCTACTGCTTGAAAACACTTGCAATGAGGTAGGCGTTGTTGGTTAATTCATCACAAGTCGTTGTGTTGATACATTATGGATGTTTTTATTTCAATTTAACCTACCAGTAGTTCTGTTAATGAATTACATAATTAACTCAAACGTTGCATTTCTACATCATTCAGAAACTAAACAATCCAAAGGTGGAAAAAGCAGAGATCCTGGAAAGTGTGGTGGATTTCATCAAGTTGGAGATCGAGTCCTACTCGGTGAAGAGAAAGCTCCCCAGGGACCCCACGGAGGAGGGTTCGAGTCCTCCTTGTAAACGACTGCAGCCGTACAGCGAGGGGATGCGGTCGTGTTTACTGAGGGTTGGTGAGTTTATTTCCACGAAGAGCAAGCCGATGGAGAACGAGGAGAGAGCCACTGGAAGCCCCCGCGAAGGTTCCCCAAGGCCCCTGGCGTCTATCTCCTGCAAGGGCAATTCTGCGCCCATCCACAACACTTCTGTTGGAGACCTGACTCTGTCTTCTCTGCTGGCCGCTCACCGATCCAAAAATCTGGACCAGAACGAGGCCCACCACACTACTAAGCGTTTTTCATCCGAACAAAAGTGCGTTGCCGTGGACCCCGTGTGGAGGCCCTGGCCGCAGTGAGGCCCTGGCCCCGTTTTTGCCGCTCCAGTCGATGCGCAATCGTGGATTGTCGCAATGGGTGCAATTGTAAATATGTATACTCTTGTAGAGCTTTACAGAGGATTGTGTACAGTTTTTTTTCTTCCTGTGAAAATGATCTACCACTCTGAGTGGGGTCTATTGTCTCATCCAAAGATAGTTTATTTTTTGTATCGCCTGCTTTTAGCTTCTTTCCAATTTTTTGGTCGAACCCTGCAGTTCAATGTTTTTTTTTATTAATATGACCGTTGGTTGTAGAATCGTTTATGCAATTTCTACACGAGATGGTCCTTTTTCGTTTAGCTAGGCCTATATTTAGGGCTATGCTCCGACCCCTGTCCAATGGATTTTTTTGAATTAGCCTTTCAATAAACTTATTTTCATGTTTGCAGGCCTACGTTGCTAAAGAGTCAGCACACTTAAGGGTGAATGGGGTTCAATGCTGCCGTTTTCGGATAGGCCTACTTATGTCATGATTGGACATTCCAAATGTGCATTGGAATGCTAATGCTATAGGAACAGCTCCTACGATCTGAATCGCCGTTTCAAAGGTGTAAAAGCGTACATTGAGGTGTTTATCGGGGACTTGCGGTCCAATGTTCAGACTGTTTTGAAGAACTGTTTCCAATCTACAGGCTAAATCCATTGCAAGAGGAAATAAATCGTGTTCATTTTAAATTCTGTGGTCATCGTCGTTCGTTGACATTTGCCAAGCACATGCCTTTTATATTGTAGGCAACCCAATGACCGTCATCCGCCAGGCACATGTACAGCTTTCCATGAAGTAGGCCTATACAAGAAACCAGCCTAATGCTGGTTTCTTTATGTTCTGAACACCATGTATAGCATTATTTGATCATGCAAATAAAAAGAGATAGATAGGCTACAAAAAAGAAAGCCAATACGCAATGGTATTCCATCCAGACGTGACTTTACTAAGCCTAATAGGTTAGACTATCATCCTAAATGTCGCCATCGTGTTACCACAATGATAATATGAACATCCAGAGACTACAATAAATGGCGATGCAAGAGCACATCTTACCAAACGATCCTAACAATGACATTTTGCACTTCACTATATACACTGTGGATAGGCTATACAGGCCACTCAGGGTGCAAAGGATGACAATCGTCAGGATGAACAGCAATCACCGGATGAAGATTACTACGCATTGTGTAGTGTGAAGTAGGCCATAGTCACATCACTTCAGCCTCCTTGGAATCAATATCTCACAGGGCGCAAGCAGGTCGACGGAGTTTTTACGCAACAGGTCTAGAACAATGTGCATTGACCTACCTGATGTTAATATCCTCCCTCCACAAACAGAGACCCACTGCCTTTAGCTGTGGATGATGTGGATTAAATTCGACCTTTTGACTTCATTAACAAAACAGTTGCATTTGAAGCCACATTTAATCGATAATGGATTTTCTCCGGGGACATTTGCGCCTGCATGGTTATCAAAACATATAGCCTATTAATGATAGCGTAATACCGCTAGGCCCTTAAGGAAAGAATTGCATATGACGCACTTACATTTACATTTTGGGCATTTAGCAGACGCTTTTATCCAAGCGACTTACAATAAGTAGCCTACATTTGTCATAAGAAGTGAAACAATATATCGCTGTCGGTAGGCTACAGAAAGGATAGTAGGACTTCTTAAGAATCTTGCAAAAAAGTTGCAAGAGCATAAGCAAGGCCATCCCGTTGGACACGCGCCGGGCTTGGAGCCCATAAAACAACATACCCAAATCGCACTTAGGGTGCTAATAGGCCGCTTGACCCACGCGCCAGATGCAAACCCCACACCCAAGTTAGGAGCTGGGGGAGCACGTCTTGGGGAGAGGGGAGGGTTTGGCACACCGACATTTTTAGTTTGGACAGCTGCAGTATAAAATAAAAGCCCATCTAAGCACGGACTTTAATTTTATTGGGAAAAATTGTAATAGGGCCAAACTGGTCCAATGTCTTTATAACGAAAACGTATTCTAAAACCATGTAGCATGTTACTCAAAAGGGTCTCGTTAACATAGGCCTACCACTTAAATTGGTTCGATTGTGGAAAGTGAATTCAGATGCGTTTTTTGTTGCAGCAATATGTACTGGTGGCTTGCTTTGACTTAAATCCTCAGCTGGAGGTTGATCATGGGGGTTTGACTTGACGACGCTGGATACCAATTGCAATTCATAGGAAACAATGCCCAGTCAATTTGCGCGCTTTGAGCTTGCGGTCCGCCTGCATACCAGTGCGCGCTCTACAGAGGTCGACATCTGCTCCGGTGGGCTGCTCGCCTAACCCCTATAATTAAACAAATGATTCGCTTCACTCGGCCGAGGTGTCCCACCCCATCCCCTTTGAGATGGTGAGCAGTCTGTGTGCTCTTTTCCCCTCTTCCAATAAAACATGGGACCTTCCACGAAAGCTTAGTGCAGAGGTGTGCAGAACCAAATATGCGCAACCCGCCCTTGGACTGCGATACCGTTTCATGTTTAATCTGCCATCAGTTTACACAGAAAACTTAATTAACAGTCAGGAATATAAAGCTGTTTTGAGAACGATGTTTATTAGAACAAAAAACAAACAAATACTCCTTACTGTTGCAAATACATTGCAACATTCCTCCATCTTTAACCTTTAACCATTAAGACCAAACATAAGAGTTTCATCCGAGGGTGAGAGTGCATGCAGTGGTTCAGATGACCGCTCTTTGCTCAGACTTTAGCCACTGCCCGACCCGTGGCCTTCTGATACTCCTGCTGTAGACTGGACAGAACCTCCCGGTGCTGCTCAGACTTCTTCTCCATTTCCTTCAACAGTGCTTCATATCTTTGACTGTAAAAAAGAGAAGCATAAACGTTTTTTTTATCAATAAACAAGGGAATGTGCCGTCTATGTTAAGGGTATTATTGTATTCAACTTCCGGAGAACATGAAGTGAACTAAACATCTCTCAGGGTAGCAGTATTTATGTTCTGTATGGGCCCACTTATATTTTTTATGTTTATATTTGGGTTTCTCAGGAATTGGTGATGACATATTTATATGGGTTTCAATGTTTCGGTTGGCTACTGGTTTATTCAATATCTTGGTGTTAATAGTTTGGCATTTTTTCTACATTTGATTCCTGCCTGTAAAATGAACTTTGAATTAAATATTTAATATAAAAATCGACTTGCATCACTGTGCAAGTATTAAACTATTGTGTGAATAATAACTACCTGTGCAAAGGCATGCACAGGACCACAGTTCAATTCAATACGAAGTGCAATATTGTGAATGCAGATTATTCAGTAACCATTACTCATGTACACCTCTCAGTGGTAGTAGATTAACAATATATACACTAGTTAGTTCAAATTGTGGTGGAATTGTATGATGATAACTAGTAAACACAACTCACATCTCTCCATTAATATATTCTAGCCTTTTTGCTACAGTTGCTTTCGCCTCCTCCAAGTCTTGCTTCACCAGTACCGGGCCAATAAGCTTATATACTGTGTTTGAACTCTCCATTAGGTCCAGCTCCTAAAACAAAAGTCACACGAACACCAGTTAATATATTTGTTGTAGCTCGTTAATGAACTGCATTTTAAGTTGGGAGATATGTTATTGTATAATAATGATGAGAATGCAGCAACGACCCAAATATCTAGAACAATACCTCTTTGACAATGTTGTTCTCTGTCAACTGTGCCTCTAGCTTCTGTCGGGCTGACATGCTTTTACTGACATCTGCATAAGAAGGGCATGGTTATTATAGTATACATTTGTTTATAACAGTTATATGTGTACAAATACCAAAATACTAGCATTAAACAGAAAACGCTTGCTATTTAATTTCAAAAACAGCTATATTGTGCGAGCTTGACACAGCATGGCAGATATTGGCCCAAGATGCAGAGTACATTCGACTCCTAGCATTCACCTTTCTGCATCTGTTTGTATTTCTCCAACTCCGATTGCAATTTCTTCTGAAGTGCTTCCGCCATATTTATAAAACGGTTACTTAAACCCGACCAATGAGTCAATTAAACGAAAAGATTAGCCAAATTTCACTAAACAAATGCCTAGCTATAGTTTGAGCTAACAGGAAAGAGGAGTGGTTCGACCGGATATGAGACCAGACTTCAAAATAAAATACAACGTGCAGGTTCCGTTTATCAAATTAATACATATTTACTGTATCGCAGATTTTAAAATAATAATAATAGGACAAACACCAAATCGATTTTTTTATCGTGTTTATGTGTACACCTGATCTAATCGGCATCCATAATATTCTGTAGACACAACTGAGCTCCACTGCAGCGGTTCTGACGACATTACTTTGCGACGCCAGTTCAGTCCTCATCACCCTGAGTTGAAAATGGCGTCCTCGTTTTGGAAAGGGATTGTCGGCGTTGGACTTTTTGCCTTAGCTCATGCAGCTTTCTCAGCAGCACAGCGTAAGTCTCGATGGTAGCATGTTGACCATGATATTGTTGTGATTATAAAAAATCCGATGCCGTCGTTTGAACAAGCATCCTGTTATAAATTATCCAGCCACACTGCAAACTGCGGCCTGTGGGCTGAAGGCTAAGTAGCGGCTAGCGCAGGTTAGCTGAAATCCGAATCAATGGCTTTGAGACTCCGCTGAATCGTTGACATCAAAATAACGCCGAATTACAATTCTGTATGTAATGGCAGAACGCCGTTTGTCAATGTATTGCCCCACACGCACATGTTTCATTTTATCTAAGAGTTGTGTGTCGCTGATCTGTTATCTAACATTTTCTTTTTATTTCAGACCGATCATACATGCGCCTCACAGAGAAGGAGAATGAAATGTTACCAATAGATGTAGGTTATTTTTACTCTTATATTACAGGATCTACCATAAATGATATCCTTGTTCTACAAATCGTCTGAACTTCTTTCCTCGTCTTTCGCAGATTGTTCTACAGACGTTATTGTCGTTTGTCATGACCTGTTATGGTATTGTCCATATTGCTGGAGAGTTCAGAGAAATGGACGCCTCTTCAGAGTTGAAAAATAGGTAGGCTTTCATCATCCCACCGAAGCAATCTCGGATGTATAAGGACTGTATTACAATATTTATACCTGTAAAATATACCATGGTCTACCCCACTTAATCATTTTGAACTATGTTGATGCTTAATAATACTCCGTAAAGACCTTTTTTAGAGGAAAAAAACTGTCCGAGAACTCATTTTACAGCACTTATAATACAGTTTTTTATTTGGTTTCTACACAAACCGTATAGTCTGGTAGGGGTGATGGTGTTTTACCCCCCTCCCCCCGTAAATAAGCTGACAAATGAATTTGATATTTAGCGGCATGAATGAATTCATATCAGAAGATCCTTCATTTCTGTTCAACGTGTTAGGCCTAACCCTATATCCTCTTCTAGAACATTTGACACGCTCCGGAACCACCCGTCCTTCTACCTTTTCAACCACCGGGGGAGAGTACTGTTCCGCACCCCTGAGCAGGAGGCTTCCTCCGCCCGCAACCAACAGGCTCTTCCGAACCCACTACGACTACGCAAGCTGGAAAATTTTCAATGACACTGGCCTTATGTCCTCTTCTGTGCCCAGATGAGTTTGCTTTTTGTCTAGATCAAAAGGCAAAGTGAGAATTAATACCCCCCCCTCTTTAATTGGTCTTGTATATAAACTAATATGCTGGCTGTCCATGCATTTCTCTGACTTTCTGTCTCTCTCTCCATGAAACTCATCATTACTATATTTAACAGATTGTGCCAACCTTTCCATTTTGTTGTCAGGCAGATTTGTTTTGTAGTCATAACTGCTTTGGAGTCTTAATATTTGGAGACGCCTGCCCCTTTCATTTTTTCTTGTCCCTTTTGAGCAGAAACCGGGCTATTGATCCTGTCCTTTCTGAGCAGAAACCTTATTGATATCCATTGTTGGAATGAGGGGCAAGGCATGTCTCATGAACCGTTGCCTATGTCCAAGCCGCCGCAGTTTATATTTTTATTTATTTATTGTTAACAGAGTTGTAAGATCTAACAATGGACACTTGACTTTTGAGAGAAGACCATAATAATTTCCTGTGGACTGTCTGAGTCTAATTTGTTAATTGTGTATGCACTGAAAGGCTTGGTCAATGAGGTTTATCGGTGCCCAAACAAGGCAAGATTGGGGAATATTAAGCTGAGGAAAGTGGTGTCACAGTTGCTGAAATGAGTGTGTGAACCCCAATTAGAAAAGTAATTTGTTCGTAAGGGTTTTCCTTCATATTTGTTAAGATTTAAGACTTTTTAATTTAATAAAAGCAGACTGATTTTAAAAATGTCAGTCTATTTTCCTTGATTTTGGATCAGTTCTGTATTCTGATGTAGTTAGTGATCACTCTTTTTCTAACCAAAGGAGATTTGCCACCAGCTGTATAAATGTAAAGAACTGTTGAACTTTTAGTTTCTCCTCACATGGTTTGGAACTGATTGCTGACTGTCTTGATTACATTTTCTAGATCCTAGTTACGATTTTGTTGAAGAAAAACAACGTGCATGTGGCCCTTGACCACCACTCCAACTGGGTTTGTTTGTTGCTCGATGGAAGTGGTTCCATCTTAAACCCAGTATTACCAATACTTGTCATGGGGATATGGTTTGAGATAATGTATGTCTGGGGTAGTTGAGCAAGTCAGACATCGAGCAGTGATTGATATACCATTAATACAGTGCAATGTCCACTTGTATGGACATGGAAGAACCACAAACAAAAGGCAGACAGTGGGCAGCTTTGGCCATCTCAACTGCTATTCTCTTTTGTATAATTTAATTTAGATAATAGCTAAGGTTTTTTATATATATAATATAGTGAATGTGCATGGTCAAGTTGGTTGTATGGGTCTTTGACTTCCCAAGTGCTTCCTGTTCACGACAGCTTGTATACTTACTGAGAACTACAAAGTCCCAAACTTTTATCCCACCATAATTTATATTGTACTTTGATTCCATAGCAAGATTTGATTAGCAAAGATAAAAGGTTCTGATTGTGTATGCAAATGATACATTTCTTTAGGCAATAGAGAGTGACTAGTTATAATATACAGCAATGCACAACATTCTGCCCATGTATGTATTTTCTTTTGTTATTAAAAAACGTAAGATCACAAAACCATCCATATTTATCCATCTTTTATTTCAAAATACTTTAATGCTCTGCAATGGGATTCCCAAAAATATTCTATACTTTGTATGAACATTAAAAAGTAGCTTACATTTTATATATATATATATATGTATAATAGGAACCGAACCAAACAAAATGCTATACTTCATCAATGCAGTAGAGCTTAAAATGCAGCAGAGTGCAGCTGTGCAAGGTCAAGAACAGGTGTCCGTCAACTGTTGTGGCAGATGTCAGGATTACACAGCGCTGCTTGTGTACGGAGTCCAACGAGTGCTTTGGCCACTGATTGTGTAAGACAGAGGAGTTGGTTTACGGGGGTGTCGAAGAATCTGTACCACATTGGCATCTTCACGGTCACAAGTTTGTATTGAAAAAAATAACAAGACAATTATTGCTGTTGTTGAAGTTTGGAAACCACTGACAGTTGGTTGATAAACCTCGGAAGCGACTGCACTATGGTTGGTCTGTCACGTCGGCCAGTCCCATATCTAACCTGGAGTTTTGGTGTCCAGCCATCCAACCCCGGTCTTTCTGAATGTGGATATCATGCCAACATTTTGAGGTAGACCAGATTTCTCATGTGAGCCCAAACTCTTCATTAGTGCATTGTCGTTTTTCTTTTTATACCTTTAGTAGGAAGTATAATTACAGTCTATATGGCTGTAAATACAGTGCTAACACATCAGACCAGCTGAACAAATACCCTATTATTAGCTTCTAATAATTATAAGTATAGTAATACTAAGGAGCTGCCTTGAACACCTAGACCTAGAGGAGTGTTTGGGGATGGTGCTGGTAGCAGCCATTAAACAATCTCCCCAGCCACTGTTATGGCGCGTTTCCACTGCAGGGTGCGGTACGGATTGCGTTTCCACCGCCAAAAGTGGGCATGACCCGGACTGAGCCGTACTCGTTTTGCCCTCGTCTTCAGTACTCCTCCGTTGGGGTACTGAGACGCCTGAAAGGGTGCCGGAAAATTCGAGCTACACACCCCCTCCGTTGATTGGTCGACAGAATCGTCACTTCCGGGCGACGTGGGGATAAAAACAAACAAACAGTAGCCTCGAGGTATTATTCTTTACATTGAACATGTCACGTTAAACGCTTGCTTGGGCAAACAAGGAGGTGGAGACGTTCCTCCGCATTCTCCTCTGCGCTGCTATGACGTCACGATGTTTACGTAGCTGCCGCGGCGATCAACATCCGGCCTACCATAAAGGGTACTGTCGGCGGTGGAAACGCGACCTCGGAACTGAGCTGGGCTATACCGCCCCCCCTCTCCACCGGACTGAGGTGAACCGAACCGTACCGCACCCTGCAGTGGAAACGCGGAACTATAGTGTAACTCTACACTGTGTGGCGGATTTAATCCACAACATCGCCAGTGATGGAAGTAACTGGCCTCGGACCACTTTTTTCAGTAACGAGTAATCTAACGCGGTACTATTTCCAAACCAGTAATCAGATTAAAGTTACTCATCAACAATTGTTGACGGGGGTGAAGAACAATTGTTGACGGAGGAGGGGGGGTTTGTCGCAGCTAAATGTAATAAAGTAACGTGTAATCTAACTTAGTTACTTTTAAAATCAAGTAATCAGTAAAGTAACTAAGTTACTATTTTAAGGAGTAACTAGTAATCAGTAATCGGATTACACTTTCAAGGTAACTGTGGCAGCATTGAACATTGCTTAATATAACGCTCATAACAGTTACACAACGATGGTACTAAAAAGGCATTATAAAGT
>OOFH01121075.1:0-10273 GCA_900323355.1 Merlangius merlangus | reverse complement strand
CGTTGATGGCTTCCTTGCTCCGTGAACTGTCAAATCGGACAACTGAATATTGAAGCAGAAAAGCATTGTTATTCTGCTCAGGTTCCTGTTCATGTCCTCTATTGTGTGAGCTCATGTTGCAAGACTACAGTCTTGGTTAGGTTTCCCACCTGTCCACACTGATAAACTATTTCATTTAGGTTTCAGCATGCCACCTTTTAAACTACGCCTCATTTTAGACATGTCTTCCTTAAAATCAATGTATGGTGTTATGCAGTGGTATGGTGTTTATGCAGTCGGCTAATGTCGGTTTTATCGCATTACGCCATAGAATACACAGATTTTGTTGCTTAAAGTGGGTTTGTTATGTTTTTTTTTCCTCCACTCTACAATGGCGTAAAATATGGCCTAAAATATATCAAGAGGAGTTCCCGGACAGTAAGTCTGAACATTTATCCCCAAATAAATGATAACCACAGTCCGGGCACCCGTCCACCCGTCCGGTCTTACTATCATTCATTAACTACACTACACTTTGTGGAGGCTAAATCTGGGTGATTTATGAAACTGCGCTATCTTTTACAACGTTGATGAAATGTGACTTAAAAAACTGTGTTTGCATCCACTAAATCTACGTCATAAAATACAACGCCATATATTAGGTTGATTTTAAGAAATACACGTCTACAACAAGCAGTAGTTTTGACCCTTTTGGGCCCTCCAGAGGAGACAACAGAGGAGCCTGGCCTAGTAGTAATTGGGTTTTAATTATACCTACAGTATGTCATCAGCTTGTGGGCCGGACAACCTGGTGTTGGACCAGTGTAACCATAGAACATGATGCTGTGCTATACCCTAACCACTGTAAAGGTTTGACTTAGGTGTTGTGATTCTGTCTGACCATGATCAAAGCAAAGAACACTTTCTCCTGATCTTTAAAACAAACATCAACTTTCACAATAAACCTATTCAATACAAAAATAAACACTAACACTATTAAAGATCTAAGCTTTAGTCCTGTAATCCTATTTGAACAATAACCTGGTCAGCAGTGGACACCGTTGGACACCGTTATAGAGCTATATATAAACCTAAATATATAAACCATTAATATATAAACCATTAATGTTTATATATAAACATCGTAGACTATTAGAATAATTTCTATAATAAGATACTTATTCATGTTATTTTTATGATTAAGGTCACTGATAGCTCCTCTTAGTCTATGGACCCTTACATCATCACGAGACTCAACTGTAAAAGCCTCTAGGGTCTAGGCCAATAAACGGACCGTGTGTGTAGCTCCAAATTTTCGGCACCCTTTCTGGAGTACCAAAAAGTAGATATGGCTAAGAGTGGCTGAAGGAGCCTATTTTGGGACCCCGCCCACTTGGCCTCACCTAACCGTACCGCACCGCTCGTTGGAAACGAGAGAGAGAGAGAGAGAGAGAGAGAGAGAGAGAGAGAGAGAGAGAGAGAGAGAGTGTTTGTGTTAAGGTAAATAGACCATGGAAAAAATACAATTCCTCACATCTGTTACTGTCAGTTCTGAAACCTCTAATGAGATTTTACAGTACTAAATCTAATAGGTAATTCTTCTGAAACAAAAAAGACCTAAGGCCTATCCATATTTTATTGTACATTATGCATTGTATTTTTAATACGATGTTTTGAGGAGTCTTTCTTTATGTAGCGAAATTCTTTATCTTTAGTGTAGTTACAAAAAATCGTGACACTGCATAAAATCGTGACACTGTAAGTATCACAAATTCATTGGGCCTCCAAAAAGTATGATTCGATTTTTGGTCTTTGCACTACACATATCGACCACTAGAAGGTGCTCCAGTGACGTCTATAAAAGAGCATCCACGGCGCATATTCTCATGGAGTGCAACAAAATACTATGATGACTGACTCTAACTCTTAAAAACCCCGACGTTTACCAACCAACCTCATAGACTTCTCAAGAGTCACCGGGTATACAAGCCGGGAGACGGTAGGCGGTCACAAACACTGACCGTCAACCTGGGCTCCATACCCACCTCTGGGAATATCCTTTGTTAATGCTATTTATTAGAACACAGGGCGTCTCCTTGGGGAATTTTCCATATATTTCCAGTCTCTACATAAAGTAGACCTGTCCCTGACTCATAAGTGCACTTTAACCTGCTGTCTTCATAATAATAAAGAAGCTCAGCATTGAACAAGTGACTGCACGGGACTCTTTCCCATGATGAACCATGCTGCCGAGGCAGACTGTGGGACACACTCCTGCGTTCATATCAGCCATTTTGTGATTCTGGTTTTGTTTTGGACACATGTACTTAAAGGAGACATATTATGGTGTTTTCCCAACAAGTAAAGATAGTATTTGAGTTCTAGAAAACATGTTTTTGAAGCTGTTTGCTGGAAATAGCTTGGGGGAAAAAAAATATTGTCTACCGCTATTCGCTAGTCCCTTCAGAATGCGCTGTTTCTGGTGTCTGTAGCGTTGATGCAAATGAAATGCTGTCCATTGACCAATGAGCTGTCAGAATGAACCACAGCATGGAGGAGAAGGGATTCCTGGAGCTCTATATCTATATAATATAACATAATAATATTATACACGGGTATTTATATAATATATCTAATTTCACAGCCAAAAGCTATGTGCGCCTCGGATTATATTATGAATAATAAAGACTGTGGGCCATCACCATAGAACTGCCCACAAAGGTAATTGCGCACTTGCATTTCAGACCATTAAAATAGGGCCCTCTGTCTGACGTCTCTGGTACTTCCACAAGTAAAGACTCGTAGTGGGGGATATCTCGGCCATGGTTGAGAAGAATTGGGGGGAAGGAACTTTGCCATTGACTCTCTGAAGTCCATGAACAGGGACATGGAGGAGAAAGGGATTGTACTCTGTGAACTGAGCTGCCGGACTGCCTCCAAGCTCCCCGCGCCGAAGCTGCCATAGCTACTAAGCTAAGCTATGCGAAGCTACTATAGTCCGGCCGCCGTTGAAGCCATCCGGCCGCAGTCCGGGAGCTCCAGCGGTGTACTCCGGGAGCTGAACTAGCGCCGAAGCTAGGTGGCAGCTCCAGTGGACTAGTAGCTTGGGCGGACGAGCAGCTCCGGCTGGGGTAGCTCGGCGGCAGTCTGGCAGCTCAGCTCCGAGAGTACAATCCCTTTTTACTCCATGTCTCCTCCTCCCGACTTCTGCCAAAGCTTCGGCAGCAGCTCCGGCGGGGTGAACGCTGTGCCAGAGAAAGGGATTGTACTCCCGGAGCTTAGCGGCAGGGCTAGTGCCGAGTTCCCCCCGCCGGAGCTGCTCGTCCGCTGGTCCACAAAATCTTAGCGATGCTCTGATTGGAGGGGAGTGGGGAAGTGGGAGGTAATATTCAAATGTGACCCCTTCCTACGTAGGAGGGGGCGCCGAAACTGACTCGCTCGTTTGTTAGCTGGAGGCGGGCTGCTTCCAGAAATGCATATCTCAAAGTGCTAAGTTCATAATATGTCCCGTTTAAGATCATCTAAAAATTCAAAAAAAATGATCCAGTTAGTTAGGTCTTCGTCTACTTGAGGAACTCAAAACACAATAGAATCCAGAAATTTGTAAATCATCTCTACAATATCCTGTTTTACTTGAAAGTTAAAGTAAATTACAGTCAAATTAAGCATTTCATAATATGTCCCCTTTAAGTAACCCTGTTTAAGTGTTGGCCCTCTTGTCTCTCCAGGCGTGTTTAAATGGTGGTGACGCTCTTGTCTCTCAAGGTGTGTTTAAGTGATGGTGCTCTTATCTCTCCAGGTGTGTTTAAGTGATGGTGGGGCTCTTGTCCCTCCAGGTGTGTTTAAGTGATGGTGCTCTTGTCTCCCCAGGTGTGGACAGGTCTGCGTTACTTGAGTAGCAGGTGGTTTTGGGTGGGGGACTTGGATAAGGCGATCCGCCACGCACTGCCCGCCTGTCCAAACCAGAACAACTTCTGTGGCGCCATGTCTGGGAGCTCCCTGGATGTGCAGACCAGAAATTGCACGGAGAAGAAGAACTTCTTCTGCCAGAGGCGAGAGTGTGATAACAGCGGTTGAGGGTCTGGCTAAATTAGTAATAATAGTAATAAGAATATGTTCATTTTATAAAGCGCCTTTCTCATGCTCAAGGTCGCTTCACAGTGTCATGTAGTAAACTGGTAAAATCCCAAAGTAATCCCCAGGATATTCAATATTTACACAGAATAGAGTCTGAAATAAACACAGTAGAGACGTTCTCACCTCTTCACCTGCAACCGTTCTTTGTTGTCCTTGATGTTTTTCTGTCATTTTGTCGTCGTATGTAATCCTCTACGACGGCATCGAGTAGCCAAGTGTCAAGGTTCTTTGATCGATTTATGAAATGTATTTAGTTAATTCGTCAGTAAATGTAAAAGTATCGGTCACAGCTTATGAGTAAAGGTCATTTTACATTGGACGCGATTGCTTGTTGCATTGCTGCAGTTTTGGTTTTGTTTACTAACTTTCTCCAAAAGAGTGAGAGCCTACTTTTAGTTATGACCAGGAAATCAACTTAAAAAATCACTCTTTCCAACAAATGGATGAACTCAAGAATCCACACCAATCCATCCTAATCCCTCTCACCCGGAAACGACCATTTGGTACGCTATTTAACTGTCTGTGCAGCTGTAGGCTATATGTCAACGTCCAAGAGAGGGTTAAGCTTCTCAGACATTTATATTGCAACCCCTTTGTGTGTGTGCATGTGTGTGTGGGTACATGTGTGTGGGTATGTGTGTGTAAGTGGGTGTGTGTGTGTGGGTGTGAAATGTTTTGAGCTCCTGCCAGGAGGTTGATTTTGATGTCCACGTCCGAGAGGTGTTAGCTTGCTGGATGGGTAGTATAACCTCACGTTGTCTGGGCCGATTTTCATATCAAAATATCTCATTACATTTTTAAAACCCTCCTACACGACTCAAAAAAAAATAAATAAACAAATAGGTTGTAGCCATGGGGATGCAAAACCCCTCACCCTTCTAAAACTCTGAGGTTGCAACATGGCAGCCTCTTTGGCAGAGGACGCGCCCCCCATGTAGATGGGGCTAAAACTAACGAGATCCAGCAATTATTTTTTTCATGTGATCATGGGATTATACACTAAGACCTATGAATGTAATATTCCTGTTCTGTCAATTCCGTTCAACTCGATGCCACTCAATTCTCACCCACTTGACCTTGTGTAGTTAGTCGTACACTTAAAGTTGTCAATTGAACATACTTTTCAGAATTAAAGGTTGGGTATGGGATTTGCGAAACGCCAGCGGATTTTGAAAATACACAACTCAAATGGTCCTACCCCCTCTCCAACAACAAACAGAAGCTTGCTCTGGGTCACGAGCTTTGAGTACGTGCACGAAAGGGTCACGCACGGGGGGAGGGGGAGTGCAGTGCGACCGTTTGATTGACGTACTTACTGTCCAATGCCACTCGGTGGTTCTGGAAATCATTGGCCGGAGTTTTTCGAGCCCTGCCGGTTCCACAGATGATTGACTTGTTTAATTTTCATGTCAGTAATTCTAACTCAGTGGCTGTATGTGGGTTATAATAAGGATTTCAAATAATTTTGCAAAAATGGCTAAAAAAGAGAATTCAATACCCAACCTTTAAGTACTTTTAAAAAAACTTATAAAAATAATTCACCTGGGACTATGACCAACCCATTGCGTTTGAGGATCAAGGATACTGTAAAAGAAGATTGTCGGAAAAAATTTGATGTAAATGTTTTAAAATTAGAATGTCAAAATAAATGAACCATTCAAATCTTTGTGAGCCTAATGGATATGTTGAAGGATATGTTGACCAGACGACCATCCACCTCGTATTTACATGCTTGCTCAGGTGGTGTAATTTCTGACGAGGTGTTTGTCACCTGCTATCTGTGTTCTCATTGGTCCCCGCGACGGGAGTGGTGTCAGGTGGTGCACTAATGGGTCTGTGGAAAACATCTTAGATCTAATCTGCTGTGGGGAACACAAGCATTAGACCTCTGCTGTACCAGAGAACACCCTGGGTTAGTACTGCTTTAGTACTAATGTAGTTATACTGCTTCCTTCATCCTCGGGGAGAACTGCTTTAGTACTTATGTATTAATACTTCATCCTTCACCGTTGGTGAGTATACTACTAATGTAGCAATACTGCTTTAGTACTAATGTATTCATCATACTGCCTTCTTCCAAGGAGAGTACTGCTTGTTGAGTACTAGGACTATACAAAGCTGATCTAACAGAGGAAGAAAAGAAGGAAAAGACTTTGGGGTCAGTATAAGAGAAGGGATGATGCAACATTTCTCCATGAGATGTCTAGCATGCCTAAAATAATCAGATATAAGTAAGATGGTGGCTATTTTGTTATACCTGTTTGTAAGTGCTTATGCATTGGTGAAATATTCAAACAGAGCTATAAGAGTGATCGTCTACAATAGCCTCATATGAGCCTAGTATCGGGCCAGTTGTAACCGATAGCGATATCAATGTATATGCACACGTCCAACATGTGTACGTACGTGTACACATTACTGCGCGTAAGTCAGGTACACCTGTTCTTTCTGTCCGTTGAAGACATGGATTCATACCTGCGCCGTGTCTTCATCCTGGTCCTTCTCACTCCTTTGATGCACCTGGTGTCTTCTGGCCTAAGAGGCTCACACTGCTACATCAAAGAATCTAAAACATGGGACGTGGCCGATCAACACTGCAGAACAAACTACAGCGGCCTGCTCACCATCAGGGATGCGGAACAAGAGGCCACGCTTAGTGGCGACGGCTGGGTTGGTCTCCGACGAACTGATGGCGTTTGGCCTTGGGCCGGTGGTGAGCCGCTGGGTGTCCTTCACTGGGAAAAGGGAGAGCAAAACATGCAAAGAAACATTTTAACTGGAGTATTACATCAAAGGGTAGTGATATGGAAGTATTGCATTTATTATCTTTTTAGTCCCAGTCAATCAGTGTTAATTAAGCCTTGTTTTGGTACAGACGACAAACCAATTCCTGGAAAGGATTGTGCAAGGTGGAATCCAGATGGCTTGAAATGTAGGAAATGTGACAAGGAGATGAAGTTCTTCTGTGCCGACCAGAATCTGGTTCTGATCAGTGAGGAGAAGACCTGGGAAGAGGCCCTGCAACACTGCAGGGATCTGCGGACGAGATGGGGTATGTGCCACGACCTGGCCACCTTGGAGACGCACGACGACCACGTCTTTGCGAAGGGAGAAGCAGAGAAGGCTGCAACCGACGAGGTAGGGAGTCAGTCTGTCTGAGCTGCTCTGTCTGTTGCTGACAGTGAGCAGGCTCCACGTCATTCACTTTAACACATAGCTCGAATCATGTGCATCCATCGCAACAAACAACGCTTTAACGTGAGTCATTTTGACTGTTTTTTTGTCTAAACAAAATCCCCTCAAACCCAAAAAACGGTTAGGTCTATACGCAATACGCAATAGAATCCAGAAAATTGTAATTGCATGCCTCCAATATGCTGTTTTACTTGAAAGGTGTTAAATTTGTTGCCAAATTAAGCATTTACAAGCTGGGTCTCATTTATAAAACTGTGCGTGGGATCGTTACGAAAAGTGTACGTACGCCCAAAAGCCAAGTTTTGCGTGCGCAAAAAAATATTCAGACTTATAGAACCCTGCGTACGCGCACCTCTAAGCAATCTTTGCTTTATAAATCACAGTGCCTACAAGTGTGCGCAGCTGAATCAGCTTCACGTTCCGCCCTGTACACGCCCCTTTTTAACCATAAATGGTCAATGCAAACGACATCGTGAATGCGATCTGCATATTAAACAGACTCAGATGCAAGTATTATGTCTTTGAGGTTGAAGTGGAGAAACTACCGAAAAGTAGGCCTAGTTTTGTTCGGCGGTCATGGGATTGGAATCACTAACAACAAAGGGCAGAGTGAGTGGCGTTGCTGCAGCAGTGAACTCTGTCAGTGGCACGGAGCGCACAGTCCCAGAATTAAAAAAAAAAGAAGTGGTCTAACATAAAGGTAGTCCTACATATTTTTATGTACCAATAAATCGTTATGGTCCCTGAAGACCCTCTCCCTCCGAATCCTGCCATTTGCATGGTCTTCCAGCAGCGCAGCGGCATTACGCACGGGGCTCACCACTATTTATACGGTTACGGTAAGACTGACCGAGAACACCTTGGATAATCAGTTTGTAATCCCCCACCTAAAATGTTCTTGAACACAACCCCTTTTTAATGCCTGTTTTGTCATGAAAGCATCAAGAGGACAATAACGATTGTGATGAGGAGTAGCCTATGTGGCTTGGTTTTCTTGGGATTTAATTGACATTTGACTATGTGTTTACAGTGTCACATACATTATGTTATTGACACATGTTGGACAGATACTTCATTCCATGCAGTCGCGCCGTCAGTGGACAGTAGTGGCGGGATTAAATATAGAGAATCTAAGGAGATGTTTCTGGATTTATAACTGAGAAATAACGCATTGGTTCAAATTATTCTGATTACATAGATTTAACGCATTATACGGGTTGAAATTAAACCTATGAAGGGCGATGATAAAACAAACATAATGGTTCTTCTCACTCTACTTCAGTCTGACTTCAGTTCACCAGCACACCGTTTGTGTCGCCAATTCTCATTTTCCTCCAAACCATGCGCATTGGTCAGAGTTTGCTTAGGGCTGCGCACATTCTCCCGTCAAGTTAGTTTTTTATAGATCACAACCTTGGCGTGGAAAGTCACGTAATCCTACGCCACTTTCAGCCCCGTTTTGTGCGTAGGCTACGCAACGGTTATAAATGAGGCCTGGTCTCTCCAGGTGTGTTTAAGTGATGGTGCTCTTGTCTCTCCAGGTGTGTTTAAGGGGTGGTGGCGCTCTTGTCTCTCCAGGTGTGTTTAAGTGGTCGACGCTCTTGTCTCCCCAGGTGTGGACGGGTCTGCGTTACCTGCGTAGCAGTTGGTTCTGGGTGGGGGACGTGGATAAGGCGATCGGCAACGCACTGCCCGCCTGTCCAGACCAGAACAACTTCTGTGGCATGTCTGGGAGCTCCCTGGACTTGCAGACCAGAAATTGCGTGTGTTTAAAGCGGTGGATCTGGTTAAATTAGTAATAATAATGTTTATTTTATATTTCTCATGCCTTTCTCATACTGAAGGTCGCTTTACAGTGTCATATAGTAAACTGGTAGCCTGGCTCCGCCCGCCTAAGTACTTCCACTCAATTTTCATTTCCCTTCAGTGCTACGTCTGGGTTTGCGTTATATTCGCGAGTTATTCCGTCCAAATTCTGTGCGTCCAAACAGCGAACAGAGTGAGTGGCTGAGAACAATGACGTTAAAGTCAGCTCTCGTTGACGGACATCTTCATCAACATATATAGAACACTAGGGGCCCTTTACGAATAGTAAAATCTCCTAACATTTATGCCCCCTTTGCTTAACCTTTGTGGAAAACGTCATCGGGTCAAGGAGAGATGAAAAGGTGCTCCCTTTCGAACATAGGAAAAGACAGCGCTGTTTAAAATGAATTCGACTCCACTTTTCCTAACCGACATCATTGCGCGACGGCGAGTATTGCTGACCTCTAGCGTCTCTACGGTGGAACTACAGTTTTTTGAAGTTGGTCTCTACAACAAGCGCTCTTTTGATCCATGCGCTCTTGTCATATTGATTTCAAAAAGGCTGCGCCAACAGTGAGAATCACTTAAGTCGGACTTGGCCAACGAAAATAGATTAGGCCAGTTGAAAACCCAATTCACATGTGAAAAAGTGAGGCTCAACTTAATTATCAGCAATAAATTATTTCATTTCGATTCAAATAATATATTTCTGGAATTGGTATCCTTTATTATCAATTGTATTATGGTCTTTTCTATTCTTCTTTTCATATATTCTCCTTTCTCGTGTTTTCAGATTTACATTTCAACCACTTGTCTATTTTCACGATTTTCTATTGGCAAGCTTTTACAAATTAAACTTGCTCAGGGTGAAAAGAAAATTAGTTACTTATTTTTTTAAAATCATTTGCGCACCCCTTGCAGTACTCAAAAGTACCCCTAGGGGTACGCATACCCCTATTTGAGTACCACTGGTTAAACTTTAGAGAATACTATCAGGAGCTAAAATCATTAAAAAGGTGGCCTAACTCCTATGGCTATGGCTATATAATGTTTACCACTGCATTTACTAATGTAAACAAATGGTTTACATATATATCATATATATATATTCCATATACTGTATATAAATAGGCTATATAAATATATGGGAAAAATA
>OOFH01121071.1:3001-13064 GCA_900323355.1 Merlangius merlangus | reverse complement strand
GGTTAAAGAGTCGTTTCACTGGACACCAGCCAGGAGGTGCCAGGAGGTGCCTGGAGGGGCTGCAGGTTCCGTTCCGAGGCGGGGTTCTGTGCTGACTGCTGGTCGTTCCTGCCCTTCGTCGATACAGGATACCAGGGAACATTCCCCCTCAAGGTTTTTTAATAAATTTTCTGATTCTCTAATCGGTTTTCGGTTCAATACCCATCATCTGCCTTTAAGTGTGTTTTAGCAGTCTAACCAATGCACTGTGTAAACTACGAGTCGATTTGGATGTGCGTGCGTGCGTACATGCGTGAGTGCGTACGTGCGTGAGTAGGCCTACGTGCCTGTGTGCTTGCGTGCGTGCATGCATGCGTGAGTGAGTGAGTGAGTGAGTGAGTGAGTGAGTGAGTGATTGCTTGCGTGCGTGCGTGCGTGAGTGGGTGAGTGAGTGTGTCTGTGCATTTACGTAACCATTTTCGAAAAATGAATATTTAATGTTACATTCACCATAATGTATTCAAAATACGTATTACAGCAATTATACACAAGTAATTAGACATTCACTCCATTTTTTACCCTGCATTAATATTAAATTGGCACTGCTGCAATTTGTACACAGGACCGCAGGGAAGTCATGAAATACAAAAAGGAATTACTTTGCAAGCATGAAATTAATTTGAGCTAGATTTATTTTCGTTTAAAAACACCGTTCTATGAGAGAGAAAATTGCCTCCGCTCACTCTTGTTTGCGCATCGGAACAGGACGCGTCACGGATCGGAACAGAGAGACATGTTCTCAGACATATTTAACCGCTGTTACTAAGCGTGCGTTAAATAGAACTGTGCGTTACATAACCGCGAGCTAACCTCGATTCCACCGCAGCACCTGAATAGAATGACCCGTGCAATGTTGGTGTGCTAGCTCGCTAGAATAGCTCCGGGGCACAGCGAGGGCTGAAGTGCCCTGGAAAGGCCTTAGCGTGATCTCAGCCAGCGCTCTGCTGACAACCAAATCCATAACCTGAGAACTGGCAACACTATGCTACCCAAATGCAATGCTACTCACATTATAACATGAAAACTAGCGATGCTATGCTACCAAAAGTCACTTTATAACATGAACACTAACGCTATGAAAGTCACTTTATAACCTGAGAACTAGCAACGCTATGCTACCCAAAGTCACTTAATAACATGAAAACTAGCGATGCTATGCTACCCAAAGTCACTTTATAACCTGAGAACTAGCGATGCTATGCTACCAAAAGTCACTTTATACCTCAACCCAGTCTCACGGAAATGCGTGACACTGTCACGTCACGTTATTTAATCTATTCATTCGTGATCCGGGACACGTAATTTTAAATTAAAAAGAAGAGATGAAGCAGGTTCCTTTTTTTCCGTCGCGGTTTGCCTACAGAGCAGCGCACCTGCATTAAATATATCCGTGAATTGTCAAAATTTCTCAGAATCAAAGGTGACGGTAAGTGAAGGTATGTCCCAGATCACGAATGAATAGATTAAATGACGTGACAGTGTCACGTATCTCCGTGAGACTGGGTTACCTGAGAACTAGCGATGCTATGCTACCTAAAGTCACTTTATAACCTGAGAACTAGTGATGCTATGCTACCCAAAGTCACTTAATAACACAGCAGAGCTGCAGCACTTTATAACTAGTTGCAGCTTTGCTATGCTTGATGAAATTACTTCATTACCTGAACTCTGAAAGTGACATCAAAGCCTTAAAGCTAGCAGCAGCAGCAGCTCTTCACTAAGCAAAGTGACTTCAGCCTCTGATGGATCGTATGCACAAATGTTCTTTTGGAAGTTTAAACAGCATCTTCAATGTTTTCAGGAACTTTTCTGTCTTGAATGTCTTTTGAACACATGACTAGAACTGATACTGATGGGTAGATTTGGATTATACATAACTGTATCTATAAATATAAATAAATAAGTCATATAGGCTCATAGCGGAAATGTTCAATTGAACTGACATGGACTCATAGAACCCATTTAGACAAAGAGCTCATATTGATAACTTATTTATATCCGTATGACTGCCATTGATATTCATTACTGCTACTGCTGTTCATAACTGCCATTGATATCACAGCTCTGACATCGTTAAAGAGGTGGGAGGCAGAGATGTTCAAAGACCGGAGTGTAATGAATTAATTATCGAGATATCGCAACAAACGTACGGCTCCGCGTAGGTTTTGTCTGCTTATTAATTTAGTCGCGAATCGGTTTCGTTCTGAAAGGAACGGAGGAGACAGAAACTAAACCCACTGATTAGCAAACTTACAATCTCGTTTCAAAGGGAATGTCTTCGTCTACAAAAAGCCACGGTTGGATTACATTCTGAACAGATTCTAACCTCAGATGGAGGACCCGACGCCCCTTTCTGCAGAGCTCTGTACCACCACAGGGGCCCCCAACTGGTTCAGGGGCCCCAGGGAGGTCGTTTGGCCCCAGATCAACCAGATATTCTGGGAAGTAAAACAAGCAATAGTTCGGATTACCATATCAAAAAACGGAGATGATCAGCATTTCTCAGTCAATACTTAAATAGTCTCAATACTTACATAATACCAACATTTTCTTATGAAATACAATATTAGACTAGGCAATCATTTATTTGAATTATTATTTTTTATCAAACTGTGGCCTTGACCCGCTTGAAAACCTCTGCCATGTAATACATTCTCTACTCCTTTGTGCTTTTGGGCAAGGCACTTGAACCTGGTGTGAGACCCTCTCACACCAGTTAGACCTTCACTGACTGTGGAGGTCTAATATGGACCTGGATCTCTGCTGGCTACAGGCCCACAGTTAGATCTCCACTAACTGAAGGTCTAATGTGCACCTGGATCCCACCCTCAGTCAGGTCCATAGTTACAGCTTTAGTTGCCAGCAGTTCCCCCAAAACTGACAAATCAATCACAAACCAACAACCTAATCACATAGATTAATTATGATGTCTTACTAAATGTTACAACCTTGTTATCCAATTTCATCGATGTACGTGTTCCGGGCAACTCCTTGTCAAGGTGCCTTTGAGCAAGATGGTGCAGCACAGCGGGGGTCCCCGGGGAATCCGTCACAGCCTATATCTAGAAGCAGGCCACATCTAAAAGAAGAGCAATGGGGGCCGAGGAGAGCCCTCTCTTCTGACAGAGAACAGTTTCATCCAATAAAACAGGACGGACTGCTGGAGTCTGTCGCCACGTCGGGACCTCCCAGGACCATCCCTCTGAGCCCCTCAGACCCCTCCAAAGGCTCCCCGAGACACTGACGGACGTCAGCGTTAGGGCGTTCATCGTGTGTCGCCCCCGCTCAGAGAAACAGAGCACATTCTTTCACTCAAAGTGAAAGTGACCATCGAACCGACATCGAACCGACAGGTGAACCGACAGAAGAATGGAGCGACGGACCGAAAGATTAACCGAAAGATTAACCGATAGATTAACCGATAGATGCACCTAGCGATGAACCGATAGATGACGGCCGATGAAACGACCGATTAAACGACCGATGAACCGAACAATGAAATAGCAGCGAACCCAGCGACGAACTGAGCGACAAATCGTGGATGAACCGGGGATGACGTGTGGGTAGGACGGCTAGCTGCTGAAGGGGGGCCGTTGATCTACGTTTCCCTAGGGGGGCCCCTGCCAGCTCCGGAGCCCTGATTGGATCCCTGGCAGTAAGATGGACCTCGCTCCCCCGGGCGCCGACAGTGAAGCAAGGTCCGGGAACACTTCGACAACCCCGTAAACATCGCCCTGCTCTCAGGGGAAATAAATCAAGACAAGGACAAAGTCAGTCAGATCGCCAGCAAGCTTTAGTCAATACCGCATGAATTAACTACAACATCAGGGTGCCCACTCCATAGCAACTCACACGCCTAGATACTCAAGCCTCTGGATAACTGTCCATAATGTCTATAACTTTTGCAATTGTCTACTACTGTTACTATGTTCAGCTAGTGTTCTCATACATATTTTGTCTTTTTCTACTCTTGTTGAAAGACGTGCTGGGATCCGGTTCTTATCCCTCATTCTTCCCGTTGATCGTTCAGGACATCCATCTCCTACGCGGGTGGAGACACAGGAACATCTGCTCCTCCAGGCTCACCTGACGGAGACAACGCACACGCCGATCAGATTGACAGCTCATTATTTACCCCAATACCAATTTAATTAGCCATCCCGTATCGGTCCGCCTGTCACAGAACCGGAGGGAGTGTTGGGTTCCTCAGCTGATTGCCACTGTCACAGGAGGTGGTTTCAACAGAGGGGAACTCAATCACCTGGAGACGTTATTGACTCCAGAGAACACAGTGTTGTGGCGGCTGGCTGTCGATGCCGGGCTGAGGCATACAGCTTTCACTTCTAATGGAGTTCTCCTTTTTCTCTGTGCGTTTAATTAAAGGCGGTGCAATGGACCGCTGCCAGTCCCACTCTGGCGAGAGTGTGGAGGTATGTGCGGCGGCTGGGTCGCACCGAGCGCTCCATCAAAGCGCCGCACACCCCGGCCTTGGATGGCAACCGCGTGTTAAATCCATCTCAATCAGGTCAAACACAAAGCCAGGAGAGGCAGCGCCACAGTGAGGAACAGCCGTCAGCATCTGCCTCATTACAGCCTCTGCTTCATTCTCCGCCAGCGCTGCTGCTTTCAAACAGAGGAACTGTCGAGTGAGCCGTCCAACCAGAAGCCCCCGGCCTTGAGAGGGAAATGTTTCTTTTCTAAAGAACGTCTCCTGTAAGTTGGTAATTTCCAATGCAGGCAGCGGCGTTTGCCTGGACTTGATTACATTTGAATCCGCTCCGGTCTCATCCTGTTCCGTTACCATCCTTCTCTGAGCTGAAGTTTTAAAAGGCTTCTCCTCAATGGAGCTGCTTCCATCGCTGTCACAGACTGTACATGCAAATGAGATGGGTGTAATTACCGTAACAAAAAAAGTTTAAATGATTCTTTAACACCATTATCGTCATGACATGGATAAGATGTAAATCTGGGCTTTTAATCGTCTGGGAACTGGAAAGAAGTGTAGATGCTAAAATATCACCATCTCAGTATTGGTTTATTTTCTAAAACACAAACCGGAAAGGCCAAAACCATCTCACAGTTTGAAAAGCCGACATTTTCATAAGAAAAAGATATTCGAGCCGTTAACCACGTTGACATTAACTTCCACTTCCTGGACTCCATAGAAAACTTCAAGACGGAGGAAACAACTCAAGGTCAAAGGTAACATTTACGTCCCAGTAGACAACCCGATCGATAAAGGCAGACTATTGGCAGCGGTAAACGGGTCGAGTCGATCCAATCATGGATGAGCTGAAGAGATTTGACAGGAAGTCCCTGGGGACGCTCCACTGTTGCGTCACGAGAACAGTGCCCTCTGTTGGTGGACCGATCAGGGGTCAGACCAGCTGCTCCGTATGGGCGGTCTGAAGGGATCATTGATGAAACAAGTGTTTTCTTTTTAATTTCAGTGATCCTGCAAACATACATTTAGATTTAGGGCGTTTTGCAACTTCTTTTTCCAAAATAAGTACACTTGTCAGAAAATAAACGATAAATTGCTGTCGGTACTCGAGGATGTTCATAAAACCAAGCGCCAAGCGCTAACAATCACTAGGTTAACCCATTCCCCGTATACAACAGAGATAGCTAGGATAAGACACAACACGCAACATACCCACCTCAATGATGATAAATAAAATCTCAGTCATGAGAAGGTTTTCTGATCCTCTCGTTTGAGGTCACAAGGTGCAAAACGGTGTTTGAATGATCCATCTCAACGTCGACTCACTCCCTACGCTCCAAGGTTCCCTGCCTCAGAAAGTGAGTGAGAAGGAAAGAGGCCGTTGTATGTCATCCATAAATATTCAGCGCTTCCGCGAAGTGGGAGCGAGACTGCGGGCCAAGGCAGTCCCCGTCCACCAGATCGCTCCAGCATCAATATTTCATGGCAGAAGACACACACGGCTGCCTTAGCGGCCAGGTGGAGCTGCGACGCACGGAGCTCTCTGTGTCACGGACACGAGGCCACGGGAAGTTATCTGAACCTCAGCGAGGAAAGGACTTGCTTGTCCTTTGGAGCGTATTCTGTTCGATCACAATGGCATCACCCCAGCGGGAGGAGAAGCAAGACTGCCTCTTGAGCAGGGATACATTTTGAGCAGGACTACATCCTGAGAAGACTCACCCTAACGCCTCTGGACCTGCAGGCCGGCATGGTGGCCGTCTGTGTGAAGGGGTGAATTGGAGGCAGTGATGGGGCAGGGGTTCATGCGCCAGGTCTATGAAGGGGTGAATTTGAGGCAGTGATGGGGCAGGGCTTTGATGCCCCAGGTCTATGAAGGGGTGAATTTGAGGCAGTGATGGGGCAGGGCTTTGATGCCCCAGGTCTATGAAGGGGTGAATGTGAGGCAGTGATGGGGCAGGGCTTGGAGTGCCCCCATGTCTATGAATGGGTGAATGCGAGGCAGTGATGGGGCAGGGCTTTGAGAGGCCCCAGCTCTATGAAACCAGTCCATCTAGCCAGCGTCCCTCATACGGTTTTAGGGAGTGTGGTTCCAATTTGGCAGGCAAAAATATATCCAATCCTAACACCGTTCTGCGTTGATCGGTTCAGCCTGCTGTCTGCCTGTCTGTCTTACCATCAAACCATCCATCAACTCAAACCTCCATTTATCCTCCCTCCATCCGTCCCTCGAGGTAAGCCCCAGGCGGCTCCAGTCCACCTGCCATGGTGACAGGAGAACCAAGGTCCAGATGCTGATGGAAACATCAGCTCAGTCCTGAGGCCACCAGGGGACGTCTGGGGGTCCAGATGCTGATGGAAACATCAGCTCAGTCCTGAGGCCACCAGGGGACGTCTGGGGGTCCAGATGCTGATGGAAACATCAGCTCAGTCCTGAGGCCACATGGGGAATGTCTGCAGACCAGCTCCAACATCTGCTACAGGGACCCAAGACCAGTCCAAACCGAACTAGGAACCCACAGGAAACCGCCTGTGAGCTCATCCCACATCCACAGAGGCACAGACGGAAAGATAGAGGGAGAGGCAGACAGACAGACAGTCAGAGAGAGAGAAAGATATACATTTTGCCTTAACAATCCATACGCTGAGACACGCAGACAGACAGACAGACAGACAGAAAGACAGACAGACAGAAAAGATATACATTATGCCTTAACAACCCATACGCCGAGACACGCAGACAGACAGACAAAAAAAACACATCCCAAGAGAGAGAGAGAGAGAGAGAGGCAGAGAGACAGACAGAGAGACAGACAGAGAGACAGACAGACAGACAGACAGACAGACAGACAGATATATATTATGCCTTAACAACTCACCGAGACACGCAGACAGACAGACAGACAGGCAGACAGACATTATGCCTTAACAACCCATACGCCAAGACACGCAGACAGACAGACAAAAAAAACACATCCCAAGAGAGAGAGAGAGAGAGGCAGAGAGACAGAGAGACAGACAGAGAGACAGACAGACAGACAGACAGACAGACAGAGAGAGAGAGAGAAAGATATATATTATGCCTTAACAACTCACCGAGACACGCAGACAGACAGACAGGCAGACAGACAGACAGACAGACATACATTATGCCTTAACAACCCATACGCCGAGACACGCAGACAGACAGACAGGTAGAAACACATCCCAAGAGAGAAGCAGGCAGACAGACAGACAGACAGACAGACAGACAGACAGACAGACAGACAGACAGACAGACAGACAGAGGTGCACCTCCTGAAGAAGCCCTCCTACGCGCGGTGTGCATTGCTTCACAGGTTAGACTCTCGCTCAGTGGAGTGTGAACAGGGCTCCATCAACCCTCTGCTGTTGGCAGAGGCCCCTTCACTCTAATCTGGGTGCTGGTAATGCAGCCCGGGCACAATGCAGCGCGCCGCGGCACTCACCTCACGCCGCTGCTTTTAACAAGCAAACATGAATAATGCGGTCATGGAAGACAGCCTTTCTATTTCTGTGGTTTCTCACTGATCTGGGGCCAGGGATGTAGGGCTAAACTCAGATTCACACGGAGCCGTCTGTCAACCTGTCCGTCTGTCTGCCTATAAGCAAGTCTGTCTGTCTACCTGTCTTTCGGTCGAACTGCCTGTCTGTCTTTCTGTCTGTCTGTTTGTCTACTTCTACCTATCTGTCTACCTTCCAGTCTGTCTACATGTCTGTAAGTCTACCTTTCCGTCAACCTGTCTCTCTGTATATCTGTCTCACCCTCCATATATCTGTCTGTCTGTCTTTCTATATATGTCTTTCCGTCTGACTGTCCATCTGAGTAACCCTCCATATATCTGTCTCTCTGTCCCTCTGTATATCTATCTCTTAGTATAGCTACTCTGTCTGTCTGTCTGTCCCTCCCTGTTGTCTGTGGTCCTTCGCTGTATCATCTATCACACTGGAACAACAATCTGGAGAGGAATTAAAACGCCCGAGCCGTCCTCCAGACATTAGCGGGTGAACAGGCTGTGAATACACCCGCTCTGGTTAGCTGGGTCTGCTCTGCATGAGACCACTTAGAGTTCAGACCGCTGCCCGCTCCCCTCTGACTGGCCAATCAGGGCAGCTGTCCCCTGATTGGTTGGAGAACGCATCGCCTGTCAATCACAGGTGGATGAAATGCAGCGCTGCTGAATGGGAGACGGGGAGGGAGGGATCAGAGAGGGAGGAGACCTTGGTTTCTGAATGCTGCTTGGTTGCTGTTTACTGCTCTGTATCTGACCTGCGGCGTCTCTAAGGACTGCGTGTTCTAGTGTTCCTCCACAACACTCAGACTCATCACACAGCCCTGAGCACAACCAGAGAGGAGGAGAAGCTACTGAAGCTCCTGGACTCTTCTCTCTGTGTTGTGCTACCATACAGACCGGTTCTGTGTTGTGCATAAAGACACGCTCTATAAAGACACGTTCTGTGTGATACTACTGCGTCTGTCTGCCTGTCCCGTTAGGACCCAACCCTTCCCATGTCCTGAAGGGAGACTGGGGCACTGTACAGGACACTATTGGTGATATGGATGTGACGGCCTCAGTCAACCCTGAGTCCCACGCCCCATTGGAGGGTGAAGAACAAGTAACAGTAGGCTCTCGCTCAGACAGATAGGTCTGCCACCTCAGAGAATGTTCGCTTATCACTTCCTTAGTTCTGAGGTGAGTCTTTAAAGAAGAACCAGACTCTCTCCAGATCACGTCTGGAGTGGTCAGATCGAGCCACAGGACTCGACGGCGGCGGTGTAATTAGGTTCAGGAGTGGGGAGCGAGGCTTTCCGTGAGTGAACCTTTAATAGGATACATGACTGAGTGGGCGACAGGTGTATCAGATGATGGGTCCAACATGGAGACGCAGTGAGAGGAATCTCTCCACCGTCAGAGAGAGGTGAGCACGCCGGTGCCTCATCCTTCACCCCGTTCCTCCTGCGGGCTTCCTCATCGGCCAGGATTCAATCCGGAATGTCGGGAACAATGTGATGAATGAGAATCACTGCGGCACGTCAAGATCCACAGAACCGACGCTGGGCTGGTTCCATGTTTGGAGGAGTTAGGTGATAATCAAGGAACATTCAGCCGCAGAACGGGAACTAACCGCCTGAGAGACGCTGTGAGGAAAAAGGGTGTGTTTCAGAATTATGGTTTGATCTTGATGAATGTACGGAACGCTGCAATTAGGTGGGCTTTGCTGCTGCTAATTGCTGTGATTATCATCTCTAGTCTAATACCTAATCTCAATGGATCAGGGAACAGTACCACAGGAAATGTATTTCAGGAAATTATAGTTTCGTCCTACTGTGGTTGATTTTATGACTGGAAATCGTTTTTTGTAATAATGGTGACACAAAGATGGCAAGAAATGTATTTATAAACAAAATAAAATGACGAATATACGATGCAGATTTAAATATTTTATCAAAAGCTACGAGGCCAGTAGCCCACCAACTGGCTAGTTCAATGTCATGAAGCTAACTAGGAAAATGTGGTCGAGAGTGGTGGAGGACGGGTGGGGTTGGGGGTGGAGCAGGAC
>OOFH01121060.1:2743-15589 GCA_900323355.1 Merlangius merlangus | reverse complement strand
CCGCCCAGGTGGTTTTTCTATTTTCTATTTATAGCACAGGTTAGGATGGATCTTGGATCTTTCCCAAAATAGTCTATGAAATCTTCGGCTGTGACTCAGGAGGTAGGTCTCATGGTCTGATTTGATAGTCCAAATAAGTATGTACAGAAGACATGGTGGCAAACTAGAACACAGGCCGATTGGTTCTGCTGGTCCTACAGACAATCAAATATAATATCCCACATTTCTATACATTTCTGACCCTTTCACAGCCGAGTTCATAGGATCCTTAGGATTTTTTCTTATGAATTGATGTAATTATTGGTATTTAACATTGAAACATATGGTGACGACTCTGAGAAAATTGTGCAAGGCAGTCCACACTCTAAGTGTCTGTGTGTTCCTCAGATTTACTCTGAGGGTGATATTAAATTTGGCGGAAAAAGCCAGACAGAATGCAGCTGAACAAGCTCTGAATGCTATAGGGATGTACACACACAATACGTCTCAGTAAGGACTGAGTGCATCATCCAGAACACACAAAAGGGAAATAAGTCCAGATCAGGCCACCGTAGTTGTTGGAAAGGGAGGGGAATTCAGTTGGTGGCATTCTGCAACCTTACCGCTAGTTGTTACTCAATTATGCGCACCGGACCTTCAGCACAAAGTAATTCCATATCCAGTTGTTAGCTGTTTTATTGAGAGAGTTTGTTTTGGTTTTGCATTGAGTGTTCACACCTAAACCTATAAAGACGTTCTTGTGTTTCCATTTGTCGAAATTGGGACATTGAATGTGTTCCACCAAAATGCAAGAGCTTAATATATATATATATACTTGGTATTTGCTATAAAATGATAAATAGCATAATATAGTTACAGTAATCACATCAGTGAATGTTCAACTAGATTTCCACTTGTTGTTTTGTTTCTCATGTTTTTGTTTGTTGTGTTTGTACAGGAATCTGCAGTTCTTTTAAGGGTAGGGTGTGTTCACAGAGACCTACATTTGGGTATTCAAAGCCTGTTGCCAAATAAATAACAGCTTCTCTTCTATACTTTTTCACAAGGCAAGAAAAAACAACAACACAGAAAGGTGGATGAGTTTAGAGGGAAATAGTCCAATCAAATAAGAATACCAAGATGTTACAAAAACATTTATTCATACAAATGTTTGAACCAACCTTTTAAATGCCATTTGTACAGATGTGTTCACTCAGTTGAACTTTATGCAACCACAAAAACAACAAATAAAGCAGTGAGAAAACTAAACTCTCTGACAATGATTAAGACTTTCTGACACAGACCAACAGATTCCAGCCTCCATCATCCTGTGTGTGACGCAGTGACGCATCAGCGATAAGAAACCCACTCACTATAACCCCTATGCTAATGCTATATAATAATGCTCATTACTGCATTAATTAATAATAATGTTAATAAGGTGTGATTACAATTCATTTTTGTTCTCCTCGTTTTCATGGGCAAGGTCTTTGACTTCCTCTAATCCCTTCTGGATGACCTTAAACCTGTCAGCGAACTGGACAAATTCTTCATTACTTATAGTGTGCCTCTTCTTCACCATCTCACGGAGCTTCTTTATCGCCGCAACATTGGGCCCACTTCCTTGTTCTAACATGGCTGATGCAGCGTCCATTCTACGATTAAGTTCTTTGATCTTTTCAGCAAAGGCGTCGTTCCGAGTATTGAAGTTGTCCATGAAGTACTGAGAACAACAGGTTACAGGTTGAATTTTATAGCAGCATAAGCTATGTGGATACTTTATTGAGTTGCATATTGCCATGTGATATTTTTTAATTCTATTTGGATATTCTTTCATTTCCAAAGTTGTACAGTTTGTCGTTTTTTGGTGTCATTTATTTCCACACCATGTAAGGGATAATGTTCAGCGAGCCAGACGTTAATGTGAGATCAACTCTGACAGGGTGATGCAGGACCCGGACACAGAATAAAAGGGTAAAAAATGTTTGTGTCCTGAATAAATAAAATCATAATTTTAGCTTCTTCATTTAAAGTCTGGCCAATTTCACAGTTTATTTTTTTGAACTGAGTGACCGTGCCCAATTTGTGCCGTAGATCTTACAGCGTCGGGCGAGATGTGACCCACCTTCTGGGAAACGGCATCCAATTTTACAGCTTGCTTCTTCTTCTTTCGGCCATCCTGAGAGGTAGAGGAGAAGTCAAAAGTTAGACAATGGCTTTGTCTTTTTGCAGTATCTAAAGAGATTTGTTCCCTTGACCAAGGGGTCCAAGTGGTACAAGTCGGCTATTACCACTTAAGAAGCATAACAGCGGCCATTTTTGATCACCTCGGTTTCATGGAAGACTTTGAGTCCCTCGATTTCCTTCTTGATGTACTTCCAAAAGAGCTTAATGTCTTTAGTGGATGGGAGCCATTTAGCTTTTAGTTCAGGGATAGACTCCTTCAATGCCTCAAGTAGCTTCTTGGTCGCCATATACTGAGGTCCAATATTTTGCAAGATTTCCCCCGCAAAGTCCCATATAGGAATTTGCTCGTCTATGATGCTGTCAAAAGCCATCTCAAAATCGCCTTCCTGGAAGTGCAGAGAACAACAGGTTACACTTTGTATTTTATAGTGGCATAAGCTATGTTGTTACTTTATTGTGCTGCATATTGCCATGTCATATTTTTTATTTATTGTTTAGATATTTTTTTACTTTAAGTTTTACAGTTTGTGTTGTTTTTTGTGATCAGTTATTTCTGTACCATGTAAGAGATAATGTTCGGCGGGCCGGACATTAAAGGGTAATTCCGGTGTCAAATGGATTTGGGATATGTTTTGTATGATAACGAGTTGAAACTTTCATTTTGGAGCACAAAAACTGCATATAGACGCTTTCTTCAGATGGGGGCACTGGTTATGGTTATAGTTTGTAAGTGTACAGATTGTTTATTAAAAAGGACATTTTATACACACAATACCATTTTGTTTTTAAGACTCAATAAGTAGGTTGGCGAACACAGAGCTTGTGTGTTGCTGACGGATGTCATAATCTCTGTGTTCGTCAATCTACCTATCTAGGCTTAAAAACAAAATGTCGCAGACGGGTGATCTACTGATGGTATTGTGTGTATAAAATGTCATTTTTAATAAATAATCTGTACACTTACAAAGTTCTCAATGCCTCGTTTTATATATTAAGACCCTTATTATACTACCAAAGAAGGGTCGGACTACTTTTAGCCTTTTAAGTGGTTTAAAATAGCGAATTAGTTTTTACCATAACTGTCCCCATCGTTTCAAGTTTATAGCGTTTTGATAGAATCGTCTAAAAACAGCCAACTGAAGAAAGCGTCTGCGTGCTTTGTGCTCCAAAACAAACGTTTCAACTCGTTATCATACAAAACATATCCCAAATCTATTTTACACCGGAATTACCCTTTAATGTGAGATAAACTGACGTGAAGTAGAATAAAAGGGTAAATAGTTTTATGTGACCTTTAGTAAATTAAATCATAATAATCATAACTTTATATTCTTAATTTTAAGTGAACCGAGTCTGACCGTGACCAATTTTTGCCGTGGTTCTGACAGCACCGTGCAAGACGTGACCCACCTTCAAGGAATTGATGTACAAATCGAAAGCTTGAATCGCCTTCTTGTAGTCATCCTGAGAGTTGAGGAGTCATAAGTTATTTGCAGTTTTAAAGACATTTGTTCACTTGACCAGTGGTCAAAATGGTATGAGTCGGCTGTGACCTCTTAAGAAGCACAACAACGGCTCAAAGAGGTGGAATTGAGGCATTGGAAATAATTAAATTAAATATAGGCCTAATTAAATAAAAGGTGCATAAAAAGATCCCTTTCGTGCCCATTGCATGCATTTGTTAAATGGCCCCTTGCTACATGTCTTGCAGTGTCATTATGCTTTCTTCATCTATGTTAGAATATGGTTTGACATATTTTTTATGTTTTTGGCTGGAATACTTAATTTCAATGATGCAGACATTTTTTGTGGACTTGTCGGGCTGATTGCTCTGGACATGGGCGGGGCTGATAACCTTATCACAGAGTTCTTTTAAAATCAAATGAAATCATATTATTGTATATACTTTTGCATTTAACCACACGTAAATCATAATAACATGAACAAAATGACATTATTATCGGTTGAGGAATGTAAACGTTACAGTACTTTTTATCCAGAAAAACTGCAGCTTTTTGCATAGTAGATAAGACCAGACATATTTACCCGAGTTTTGACGTCCAGTGTATGTGCAAGACACACAAAAATCACCAGGATGGACAAGCCAGCGCGGATCATCCTAAACAGACCAGGAGAAAGATAAGTTCTTCCTGGCACGGAGAGGAATGGCATTGTAACTATTCACTATCCAGTGGGTGTTCAAATATAAAAATGAATATAAATAATAAGAACGATAAGAATAATATTAAAAATATGGTACGACTTGTATCCATCAGACACAGGGTCAGTCCCTCCTCACCTGTTGGCTGAAGATGCTCTGATGTCCGTGAGAGGGAATTCACAATCAACCTGCTTGAAACGGCAATAAAGTTTTAATTGCCGTTGACGCAGGTGTAGGTGTCTTTATATTGAATAATATACTAAAGACGCTTCCTGTTATTTATTAACTACACTAACAACCGTAATAAGGATGTCGAGACAAGAAGCTGAAGTCAACAGTAATGCGGTAGTCAGTCATGACTATGAATCACGTCTCTGAGGTGCTCTGCGATTTCTCTCAGGGTAACGCCTGGGTGGAGAACCAGATCCAGTGGGACTTGGTTGGGGTTCAGCAGCCCCTGTGGATTCAATGTCATCATCAAAGTCCTCTGGTGCTTTAGAAGAAACCTTGACGTGCCATGGATTCCTTAGCTGTGGTAGTGCGAGCCGTTGCCTCCAGTAGTTGGTCAACATGCCTGCGCCAGACCATGTCAGGCCCTACACGCACAATGTACGTCAGTGGTCCTGTCTGTGACAGAATTTCTCCCAGCTGCCTTTTCTGTTTTTTAAGTCAGTCTCTGGCAAACACTTTGTATCCAACGCTGAATGTTCTCAGTTGCTTTTATGTCTGTCAACTTGTACACTGTTCTTCCAGTACATGTTTGCGAATGTCTGGCTTTAGCAAATCCATACGCGATCTCAGGTTCCTGCCCATGAACAGCATAGCTGGTGTCTGTACCGTTGTACAGACACCAGCGACCGAGACCAGCTCTTCAGGGAGGTCTCGGCCGGCTTATTTGGTTCGCATCAAAGTGAGGTGGTTCCATTCACACCAATGCAAACGTACCGAACCAAGGGACCAAACTCGTTTAGTGTGCACTAAATGCTGTTGGTGTGAAAGCACGAATAAACTTGTGTAACAGAAGTATCGTCATGTAATCCATTCATTTCAACAATGTAACTGTATTGTAAATACCAACAATTTAAATTGTAACTAATGGAATACAGTTACTTAAAATTTGTATCCTGAATACGTAACGCCGGTACATGTATTCCGTTACTCCCCAACACTGATTTGATAAGCCAGTAGAAAGTTTGCCACTTTTTGTGGTAAAAACGTTCCCTCCTTCCCACTTTCTTTCATCGACTGTTTGAAAGACTGTACAAAATGCTCCGCTCAGCCATTTGTTGCAGGATGGTGAGGAGCTGAGGTAATGTGCTTGACACCTTTCTTCATTATGAACCTCACACTTGCATTGTCACTCACCAGTTGTTGAGGCAAACCAGTGCGTGAAAAGAGTGTTCGCAGCATGTCCACAGCTTGAGCAGATGTGGCCTGATTCACTGTGAATACTTTGGCCCACTTTGAGTGGGCATCCACCACAATGAGGAACATCCGATCCATAAAGGGTCCTGCAGCATAGTCAATGTGAATACGTTGCCATGGAGTAGTGGGCCACTCCCATGAGTGGAGGGGGGCAGTCTGGGGCTGGCGCTGTATCTGCTGGCACCCACTGCAGGTCTTAGTGAGGCTTTCAATTTGACTGTCTATGCCAGGCCACCAGACGTAGCTTCTAGCAAGGCTTTTCATCTTTACTACACCGAGATGCCCTTCGTGCAGTGGCTCCAGCACTCTTGCATGTAGCTCGGGTGGCACAATTACACGTGAGCCCCACATGACACAGCCTTGACACACTGATAGCTGGTCTCGACGGGTGGAGCACTCAGGTAGCAGGGGGTAGCCATGAGTTGGCCATCCATTCAACGTCAACTCATATACCTTGGATACTGAGGGATCTCTGTTGGTCTCCTTTTGTGTCTGAGCTCTTGTGACAGGAAGCGACTCTAGTTGGGTCAAGTGAAACGCGTAAGCTGGATCAGTCATGTTCCCCACCGGGTGTGGCTCTTCTGCAGCGTTAAGAAGTCTTGATGTAAAAGCGGTAGGCTGCTCCGTCCCATCAGGCGTAAGATCACAACGCCGATACCATACGGGGAAACATCGCAGCCAAGGCACCGAGGGAGCCTGGGATCAAAGTGTGTCAAGACCTCCTCTGATGTGATGAGCTGATCAGCAGTCCTAAACGCTTGTTCGCAGTCTTTCGACCACTTCCATTTCTTGCCCAATTGCAACAAACAGTGTAGGGGGTGCAACACAGTGGAGAGGTTTGGCAGAAATTTGTGGTAGTAATTGATGAGGCCCAAGAATGAACGTAATCCGGCTCTCATTTTCCGTCTTTGATGCTCTCAGAACAGCATCGATTTTGTCCTGAGATTTGTGGAGTCCATGTCTGTCAATGATGTGACCACAATACTCAATTGAGTCTTTAAAGAACTCACATTTGTCCTTGTTGGCTCTCAGTCCATACTCCTCCAAGAGAATGAATTTTCAGACATGACAAATCTGCATTTATCGCTTGAATCAGTTTCACTGACCGAATTCACAATGCGAATAAACAATGTTCAGCCAATCTGCGCAGCTCTGCCATATATTCGGCTATAGACTCTGTCTTGTGCTGATCTCTCTTATGAAATCGGAAACGTTTGGCTAGGACTAGTGGCTTCGGATTCAAGTGGAATTTTGGCAAATCCACATTCTGTTGGAAGGTTTTCCTAGATGGCTTATCCGGTATTGTGAGGCTATGTAGCAAATTGTATGTTTAGCTCCCATCAGTCTCAAAAGCACAGCAAACTTCCTTTCATCCTCCACTTTATTTGTCTTTCCACATAAGCAGACCAATATTCTACAGTACTGTCAAAACAATCCATTTGTCCAATATTTCCAAACATTTTCACTTCTTTTGTTTCTTTTCACTCACTGTTTAACTTTTATCCAGTCACTTCTTCCATAGTTGTCATCACGCGCTCCCTCCTCCCTAGCGTTTCAATTAAAGCAGCAGCCATGCGGTTGGGAAAACAACGCAATTCTGACAGCCATCAGACACATTTGTCCTGTCTTAGAGAGCATTGCCCCACGGGGACACAACACGATTCTCGTCGCCAATTGTCTTATATTAACTTCACTAATAACCGTATTAAGGATGTCTTAACAAGGAGCAGCAGCTTTACTAATCAACATGCATGAAGCATGAAACACTCGTATCGTATCGTATCGTTGTTTATGTTTTTAATGTTGTTTCATGTGCTCATGTATAATTGTTGGGAGCTTGTACTGCAAGAAAAAATTCTGTGTAAACGGACAATAAAGTATTATCTTATCTTATTTTGAATGACTCTGAGGAAGGAAGGACAGCTGACCAGAGCAAGGGTGAACATTTTGACCACATCACTCACTCCAGCGCTGACGTGGCTGAACCAAGCACAAAGGTCAATATATAGATGACATTGAGGAAAAGCAGGGTGGCAAGACAATACACGGAATGGAAAACAAAACCTATATGACTAAAAGGTAGCAACATATGAATTTCTCCATCACAATATGATATACTATAGTCTCTTCCTGAACATGGGAATATCTAAAATTGAATGCCAAACATGGCAAAAATGTGGAAACATTGAAAACATATAATACCACGCATTGAGCAACACGCACACACACACACGCACACACACGCATACACATGCATACACACGCTGACACACACACAAAGACAAACCCCTTCATATGATGTGACGTGACCTTCACGACTCATAAAGTGCTGGACAGGGAAATCTGCATGCGCATGAATTGAGTCTGCGTCTGTGTGTGTCTGTACTTGGGTTTATGTTTCTATGTTAAGTATAGATAATAGATAATATATGGATAGATAGATGGATCGATGGATCAACACTACACTGCAAACTCTTTGCAGCAACTGAATCCAATTGTTAACAACGTTGCACACTTTAGTCGTCTAAAAACTCCTCTTTCTGGGACACATGGAGACCATGGCGTTGGGAGATGTGTGCCTCAACCAGTCTCTGTCGGGTGCAATACATTACGTGTGTGTGTGTGTGTGTGTGTGTGTGTGTGTGTGTGTGTGTGTGTGTGTGTGCACCAGACCTTCAGCACAAAGTAGTTCCATATCGAGGTAGACCAGTTTTAATTATTGAGGGAGTTGGTTTGGTTTTGTAAAGCATTGAGCGTCAACACCTTAACCTTTAATGAACCACACGTAGATCATAATTAAATGAATATAATGACTCATTATCGTTTCAGAAATGTAAACGTAATAGTGCTTTATATCCAGAAGAACGGCAACTCTTTGCAGAGTAGGAAAATACCAGACATATTTACCTGCACGGGTCATCCTAAAGAGACCAGGAGAACAAGAATTTCTTCCGAGCCCGGAGAGGAATGCCATTGTAGTTTTCCCTGTCCGGTGGGTGTTTAAACATAAAGATTAATATAAATACTAATAACAATAATCAAAAGTATATAATAATAATAGCGATAACAAGTGGTAACCATTAGACACGGGGTCAGTACCCGTCCTCACCTGTTGGCTGGTGATGCTCGGATGTGCTTGAGAGAGAATTCACAATCGACCTGCTTGAAACTGCAATAAAGTCTCGATAGCCAGAAGGTTGTCAGTGTGGGTTAGGGTTAGGGTTAGAGGAGTAGCTGTTCTTTAGCCCAGCCCTCTGTTCACACAGAAGGCACATCACCATCTCTTTTATTCTGTGTAATCCCCTGACGGACTGGGGTGCTTCCCGGCGCTCCCTGGTGCAGGGGGAGCCGGTGGAGCGGTTATCCAAAGCTGTTGGTGAAAGTAACATGTCGTCTTTATATTTATTAATATACTTTAGTCTCTTCCGGAACCTGGGAACATCTCAAATTGAATGCCAAACATGGTAAAAATGTGGAAACATTGAAAACATTCATAATAATACGCTTTGAGCAACACACACACACACACACACACACGCACGCACGCACGCGCGCGCGCGCGCTTATACACACACAAAGACAAACCACTTCATATTATGTGACCTTCACGACTCAAAGTGCTGGACAGGGAAATCTGCATGGGCATGAATTGGGCCTAATGCTATGAAATGTGTTATCTTTGTGAGTCTGTGTGTGCCTGTACTTGGTTTTGTGTTTCTATGTTAAGTATAGATAATAGATATATATAGATAGAAATATGGATCGATTGATGAACACACTGCAAGCTCTTCAAAGCAGCTGTTTCCAATTGTCTCCAACAACTTTGGATACTTTAGCAGTCTTAAAGCACCTCTTTCTGGGGCACATGGAGATGGGAGATGGGTGTGTCTCACCCAACCAGTCTCTGTCAGGTACAACACATTACCACTGTGCACACAGGATGTGTGTGTGTCCTTCTTTCTTTCCCTCTAACTTTGATGTCTTCATTTTGCCAGTGCTGCTGATCCGCTTATGCTGTTCCTCCCAGGTAGTTTTCCTATTTTCTATTTTTAGCACAGGTTAGATAATAGATAATAGATAGTATATGGAAGAAAAGATGGTGGGTGTGTATCCTTCTTTCGTTCCCTCTAACTTTGATATCTTCATTTTGCCACCTATCCCTGATGCTGTTCTTCCGAGGTAGTTTTCCTATTTTCTATTTTCAGCACAGGTGAGGATGGATCTTGGATCTTTCCCTATTATATTTGATGAAATCCTACTAAGCTGTACCTACTAGACTACCTAAGTGTCTGTGTGTTCCTCAGATTTACTCTGAGGGTGTTATTAAATGGGAGTCGGGAGATCCAAAATAAAAGACAGAATGCAGCTGAACAAGCTCTGAATGCTGTAGAGATGTACAGACACAATACGTCTCAGTATGGACTGAGTGGGTCATCCAAAACACACTAAACAGAAATACCTACTATTTGGTTATTCAAATCCTGTTCCCAAATAAATAACAGCTCCTCTTCTATACTCACAAGGCAAGAAAAAACAACACAGAAAGATGGATGAGTTTAGAGGGAAATAGTCCAATCAAATAAGAATACCAAGATGTGACAAAAAAAAATATTTCTACAAATGTTTGAACTAATCTTTTAAATGCAACCTGTAATTAAGAGTTTACAATATCTTGTACAAAGGCAGACAGAACAGATATTGTGAAAAGAAAGACCCAAAACCTAAAACATCATGACATTTGTACAGATGTTCACTCAGTTAAACCTTGATACAACCACAAAAACAACAAATAAAGCAGTCAGAAACCTAAACTATCTGACCCTGACTGACACTTTCTGACACGGGCCAACAGGTTCCAGCCTCCATCATCCTGTCACGTGTGACGCAGTGACGCATCAGCGACGAAGAACCCACTCACTCTAACCTCTATGCTAATGCCGTATAATAATGCTCATTACTGCATTAAGTAATGCTAAGGTTAAGAAGGTGTGATTTATAATTCATCTTTTATCACCGTGGTTTCATAGAAGTCTTTGAGTCCCTCGATTGCCTTCTTGATGTAATCCCAAAGAAGCTCATAGTCTTTAGGGGACTTGAGCCATTTAGCTTTTTGTTTAGGGATAATCTCCTTCACTGCGTCAAATAGCTTCTTGGTTAACGCATATTCAGGCCCATAGAATTGCATGATGTTCATCATATGGTCCGCTCTATGAATACACTCGTCTATGAAGCTGTTGACAACCGTCTCCAAATCTTCTTCCTGGAAGTGCAGAGAACAACAGGTTACACTTTGTATTTTATAGTGGCATAAGCTATGTTGTTACCTTACTGTGCTGCATATTGCAGTGTCATATTTTTTATTCATTGTTTAGATATTTTTTTACTTCAAGTTTTACAGTTTGTGTTGTTTTTTGTTATCAGCTATTTCTGCACCAGGTAAGAGATAATGTTCATCATATAATCCTTATTTTAGCTTCTTCATTTTAAGTGAACCGAGTCTGACAGTGACCAATTTGTGCCGTAGTTCTGACAGCAACGTGCGAGACATGACCAACCTTCAAGGAATTGATGTACCATTCGAGATCTTCAATCATCATCTTGAAGTCATCCTGAGAGTTGAGAAGTCATAAGTTAGTCTATTAGCAGTTTTAAAGACATTTGTTCCCTTGACCAGTCGTCCAACTGGAATGACCCCTTAAGAAGCATAACAGCAGCTCAAAGAGGTGGAAATGATGCATGGGAAATAATTAAAATAAATCAAATGCATGCAATGTTTCACGAACATTGCATGCATTTGTTAAGCGACCCCTTACTACATGTCTTGCAGTATCGTTATGCTTTCTTCATCTAAGTCAAAATATATTTTGGCATATTTTTAGTTTTTTTGGCTGCAATGCTTTATTTCAACGTTGAGAATTATTTTGCGGACTTATCAGGCTTATTGCTCTGGAACTGGGCAGGGATGATAACCTTTTCAGTTATTTTAAAATCAAATTAAATCTTATTATTGTATGTACTTCTGCATTTAACCACACGTAAATCATAATAACATGAATAAAATGACTCATTATTATCGGATGAGAAGGGTAAACGTTATAGTGCTTGATATCCAGAAAAACTTCAGCTCTTTGTAGAGTAGAAAAAGACCAGACATATTTACCATTGCTACCGTGCTGTTGACCTCCAGCATCGGTGCAAGACACACAAACATCACCAGGATGGACAAGACAGCGCGGTTCATCCTAAAGAGACCAGAAGAAAGATCAGTTCTTCCTGGCACGGAGAGAAATGCCATTGTAGTTGTCCCTGTCCAGTGGGTGTTCAATTCTAAAGATGAATGTAAATAATAATAACAACGATAAGAATAATATAAAAAAATATGGTACGAGTGGTAACCATCACTAGAGACACAGGGTCAGTATCCGTCCTCACCTGTTGGCTGGAGATGCTTGGATGTCCGTGAGAGAGAATTCACAATCAATCTGCTTGAACTGCAATAAAGTCTCGATGGGCAAAAGGTTGGTAGGTGTGTAGAGGAGTAGGTGTTGTCGTATCCCCGCCCTTTGATTTGGGCACATCCCCATTCTCACTGGTGAACACTTCATTACAAAAACGAAACTTTCAGTTCCTTCTGTGTAATTCCCGACGGTCCGGACAGACGAATCCTAACGAACCCTGACGCCCAGCTTGAGGCGGAGGAAGCGTTCAACCAAAACTGGTAAGCATGCTTGAGCCAATCTGCAGACCAGGACATGTTCACAGAGACCTGCATTCTGTTTGTCAAAGTCTGTTGCCAAAAAAATAACCTGACTTTAACTTTGTCTGATGCATTATCTGGTGATTCATATGCAGTAAAACATTTAGTGTAGCACCATTGTAAACATCTGCTTTGTAAGCAAAGACAAAGATTCCGTCCACCTACTAAATTATAAAACAGATCTGTCTCAAAAGATGTTTTTACACTGCCAACTATGCCCGTCTTATGCGCGCCTTTTTCCCGGCATGGTCCGCGCGTTTACACTGCCCGAGGTAAATTGCCGGCTTGAGCTAGCACCCCAATTTACCCTCCCGGACCTTACACACAATTGCGGTTT
>OOFH01121055.1:481-11462 GCA_900323355.1 Merlangius merlangus | reverse complement strand
CTGTAATATAGTCATGAATTACTTCTTAGGCAAAACTTCTTAGGCATCTCTGAAAGTGAATGCCAATTCAAATTTGTGTTTTTTACAGATTACAAATTTCACAAAAACATCCCAAAAAAGCTCAATTTTTGAAAGATCTGACAACTTCCCTTGTAAAAGACAAGAACAGTCGGTTCAGGCGTCGTGTGTACACCCTATAGGATAACATATAGTATCATCCATTAGGGAACCGACAATTACCGTACTCCGCGGTTACCGCGGGTAGGACTCTGCCCTGCAATCATTCCACCCTTGCTGCTCTTGTTGTGTTGTGTTGTGAAGAGCCAGTGGTGCGTTACGGTTCCGGCCGGATGAACAAGGACACAGACCTCTGATCGCGGTGGCGGCCCTCTCTCTATTCAACCCTTTGTGACACTCAGAGACACAATTAGTTTCAACGAGCAAATCGAGAGCTCTAATGCCTGCCTTTTTACCTGCTCCCAATGCAGTCCTCTAATTCAATTTACGAGGGAAGCAAATATGATTGCTCTGTGGATTCCAGACATCGTGATGGTGCCGTTCCTTTGTTGTCCTCTCGTAATTGAGTCACAGATGAGGGACTGTCCTCCCCTCACGTAAAATGAAGATACACGCGAATTACCCTTCACAGCGAAGGTTTTGCTAAGATGCGTGTCCGACATGTGTGTTTGTGAGAGCGAACGCAACAATGTCTTTGTTACTGGCAGCTCAATGGAAGGTGGTTGTTTGTTGGACTATAGAAATAATGCTTAATGCTTGCTTCATTCATTCTATAAATGCAAATACACCGGAAAGTCTTGCACTAGTGCAAAATAGCTAAGAACATTTAATACTGTAAATGCTGAGTCTTATAGAAGATACTATATAATAAAAAAAATAAAAACTACAAGAGAAGATAGGAAGCAGGTGAGAAACTACTTTTCGTTTTGGCTTTTGATTTTTCTTGCGTGGAGCATCACATTGAAAACAAAGAATCAGCAAATACAGCAGGGCATACTTTTATTTAATATATATAGTTTTATATTACACCATTTTTAAATGGTGTAATATAAACATAGAATTCCTTACGTTTTCAGAGATAAGGAGTTGTTTAGGAATGCCAGCTGTGTTTGTGGCTGATAAATCTTTAATCTTTTCCACAACATTATGCATCATGCTCACCACGAAGGACTACCGGTAGATTGTTTTTGACTAAATATTTACGTTAATTTACATGGATACATTATCTGCAATGGTGCGGTTCTCTAATAGCTAGAAGGTATAGTTTACAAAGTTTTCATAAAAAACGGACATGGTTCCATAACAAAAACAATAGTTAACAAGAGTCAAGTGCATGAAACAACCAAATATCTCCTATTTACAGTATCATACATGTTAATTCCTACAACATATAAGTAATTAGTATTAAGAAAAATTGCAGCATAAAAAACGGTTGTTTCTTAAATCAAATATTTAAAGCCCTGCAGAGGCTCAACCACACTCAATTATAATGACAGTCAATTATAGAAAGTTAATAAACCATTATGCCCGGCCTCTGAATAAATGGGGATTTGAATGTAATCCATCTTTTAGAGTAATTAGTCCTTTTTTTTGACGACTCTAGTTTCACCTTCTCATTTCCCTCACTTAACGCACACACACAGACACACACTACGACAGAATCTGAGTTCCTAGCCAACTTTCATGTTATCCAAGGTAACAGATTTTGCCTCCTATTCAATGCTAATTCTTGTTTTTAACACTGTCCATTGCCTTACCACTTAACCATTCATCCAACACCATGATTTTTTTTAGCAAAGTGTGAATAAAATGACCCATAAAAGTCTGTGTGTAGAATGTTAATTCCGACCTCCACTTCAACGACCACGAGAACGGCAGCCAGCGCCACAGCTCTGAACGACGCCAAGGTCACCGCTAAAGAACAACAGGGACTGGGCGGATTTGCTGCTGTGCGTGGTGAAAGATTTAACAGATTCTTAACACAGGCAATTACCACAAGGTCATGGTACCCTATGAACGCAGTAAGCCATCGCCACCTGATCAGGATTATGATGTCTTCATTTCCATATATCCGCCATCGCCGTCGGCAGTGAACTGTAGGCGGTGGTGAGCGATTGTAATCGCGGGGGATATGTGGCAATTAACAAAACGTGACAGTTTTAAGTGTCCATCAAAGTGGGGCAGAATGCTGCAGCGATCTCTTGACATCTGTGTCCTACCCTCAGACATTGAGATTTTGTGTCTGCTACACTTTAGTCGCAGCAGAATACTGCAACACTAAAGGATCACATAAATCCTGCAAACAGACTTAAAAGACCCGCACAACATAAAAAAGATAAACTATAGGAACATAAAGATATCACGTTTCACACTTTCTGAAGATATAGGGGCCGTTGTAGTTTTTTTATATGGATCTGGGAGGCCCTCTATATAGGTCACCATACTGCCCGTTAGTCATCAGCCAGGCAATGACCTCAACAAACAACACACATCTCTTCTGGCCAAAGTTGAATGAATATGTGATCCATCATTATAATGAGGGTCTTCTCTGGGACCAGGGACAGGCAGTGTTTACCTTGCATTGAAGGGATGACACTTGAGTTAAGTTACAGCTGTACGTGAAAAGAATGACGGATTCTGTTGTTCAGGAAACATTTAAAAGAGCGCATGAAGTGAATGTCTAGAATGTGCTAGGTTTCAAACTTAAACAAATTTTGAAAGGTACACTTCAAATATTCAAAACACATCAATGATATTGATGTGGTAGGGCATGCCCTTTCTAAAAATACAATTTCTGACAGTCAAACGCACTTGTATTTGAAATTAAACCCATAGATAATAGAAGTTAGATCAAAAATCTATTTGGACTCATTTTTGTCAGACAAACAATTTCATGTATGCGTTAATGTTCCCCATCCATCTCATTGCCAAGATTAACTTTCATACGTATGTATTACCTGACAGGAGGAAAATAAAGTGGAGTGGGTTTTGGAGGGTTGGGCTATAGATGACATCCATCAAACGTAGACAGTTACGCCAGAGCAACAATTAATTACGGCACTTCTCTATAAATAAAGCATCCTCTCTGGGGCCACAAAAGTGACAGTCTTCGCTAACTACTAACTTTGCCTATGGCAACTGTAATTCATGCTAACTCCTCCGAGTTGTTTATAATATGAAGCATAGTACAGTTTATTTATGCAGCCACAGTACTCAAGGGCTTCATAGAGCCAGCTATTAGTTAATAAGGGGCCTCAATACTAAGCCTATAAGAACACATAAACAACGGAAAAACAAGCCAACCTGAAGAATGCAATGGGTGCTAGGTCAACTAACCATATACGATAGCAAATTTAAAATCCATCCATGCCTGATTTAGTGACAACACACAGAAATGCATTGACGTTTCTATTATCAAACAGCCACCATTTCAACTACCTCAATCCCTATGTGCTGGAGCCAGTATGGGGGGTTTGTTGCAGTGCGCCAAAACAGTGCATCGCCCCCCCGGAGCCTAAGAAGCCTGACATCAGGTGTAATGGGATTATGGGCTGCACTGCCTCAAAGTTCAACACTTGTTTTGGGACCCTGCTTTAGTTTTCATTCAAGGTAATAACTGTGTCCCTCTGACTTGGCGCCCACAAATATGGACGCTTGTGTGCCAGCAACGTTGTGGCTCTAGGTCAGGATCAGCAGCACGTTGCCCTACACGTCTCTATTGAATCAAGGTAAGTATTAACTTATGGGGGGGGTGGATGTAGGGGTAGATGGAGGGGGTTTAGAAGTCCATTCCACTTCAGGGTATTGAGAAGGGTCTAGGTCTTTCCGGCGTACAACAGTTAATCAAACACCACGGTACAGAATGACAAAAGAGATGGACCTCATCTACATTGCGACGGGGATATAAACCTAATCCACGCGCAGAACTGGAACAATATGTGATATGTATCGGGGCCCTTCAGACTGGGGTGAATGTGTTATTCTCAAGTACCTCTGTAGGCAGTCACCCTGGAAGACTCATCTCTGTAGTAAAAACAGAGGCAGTCTACCATATTAAAAGAGGTGGTGGCGGGGGCGTTGGGGACACAGCTGAAGGGAGAAGGGATGTAGATCAGACTAATAAATACTGTCCGGCAGCAGAGAACAGACAGATGCATTAGTTTAATTCACTTGCATAATGGGGCCGGGGAGGCAGCCGGTGCCAGAAGGCTGTGCCTGTCTATGGCTGTCAGGACGGGAGGCAGGGCTTCAGCACCGCTCAGCCACATGCCCTGAAACGTTGCATCTGGTTCAACCTTATGTGAATGAAGCTGACAATCATCTTAAACTAGCAGGTTTTTTTTATGAATACAGTGCCCTGCGCACAGACACGCACACGCACACACACCCTCTGACTGGGTTATTTGTCCAAGAAAATAATAAAAAGGTGGATCCACAGGTGGACACATTTTCCGGTTCCAAAGGTACTTCCGTATATTTTTTGCCTCCAGGGCCCAGAGCCACTCACGACAAAGAGTGGTTTGAATTGGGAGAAATGAATACTTTGCATTTCAAGGGCATGCTGCGTTACTCTCTGAAAGTGGACACAATACTGCCTTAAGCCCATGTAAGAGACGCAGGAGAACGCCATTTCAATTTTCTAGTTCCAACCTTTTAACGCCATCCAAATGCTCACCGGTCAACAGTTGACCCGCAATTACAGCTTGTTCCGCCACATGGCAAGCAAAAGGAGAGCGATATAAGAAAGAGACACTTTCCTGACCACTGTGCCATGATTGCTGCTCCTTCCTCTGTCCATGGTGCTGCACCAGCCCTCAACTGAGTGAGTGCGATCCATCCGCCTCAGATTATAACGCAACTGTTATATAAAACATTAAAATCCAATTCCAATTCGATGAAGACTACACCTTTCCATTTGGCTGTGTACCCTGCTGTGCTGTTAAGCCTATGTGTATGTGAGTCGTATGTTAGTTTTTTCGTTTCCGAGGTGTAAAGTAAGTGTTATTTATTCAAAGCAGAAAAATGCAATAGTTTAGCAAAGGTGTATCTTGGTGTAGCACCGTACCTAGTTTGGCTCATAAAAAAAAGTAGTTATAAAGCAAGAAATTATTTTGAAAAAAAGACACTAAATGGCTTGGAGGAAAGTAAGCAGAATTACAGTGAACTGAAAGTTTAGAGAATGATATGCTGGAAGATACAGCAGTGAATGGCGGCATGCTTTTGGTGTGCTCTCTGATTGATGATGGCTGCTCTGAAAGTAAATTGGCACCTTGCACGGCAGTCGTAGCTGGCAATAGGGACCTGATGACAAAGACACCATATTACTGGTAATGGGAACATATTGTCTGAAGATATTGGCACAGAATTAATGCGGCATTAATATGTTTTTTTATTTAGGCGGCTTGACATAAAACTCCTATTCATGCTGTGTTAGAAGTGTCACATCGTGATACTCTTGCCTACGCTGTACCGCAGACCTAATACCAGGAGCAAGGCATCATGAAGTAAGTATGCTAACCTTACATAACCTCCTGCTGTTCATTTTCCATCCCCCCACAGCGTCACACTGCCTTTTCTATGTTGCAATTGAGGCCTCCTTTCACTCGCCATGGGCATGTTTCATACTGAGGAGTTGATATTAAAGACTGCAGATTTTCATGTCCCACCCATGGTACCTCTCAGTATTATGTGATTCTTAAGGCCAATTTCCACAAGAACCGTCACGGAAGCGTCACGGCAGTAAAATGGTCGCCAAAAATAATAGAAACCATTATAGTCAATGAAGGCTATTCCATTGGATATGGTCGCGGCACGGAATCGTCCCCAAACCAGCACTTTGTTTACAATACTATTTTTGAAGGTTGCCGGTTCGCAGCCGTGTCTCAGAACACTTTTAGCTAATCAATGGCAAAGAAGAAATGAAAGTCTGCGTCGATTCCTCGTCTATTCTCTAATCGCAAGTCCAGTGTCTGGAGCGGACTGCGACGTTGCCATGACATCTAGAAATCCTACCGTATTTAATAGGTGATAGTATTGACGTATATATATTTTTTGTAGGGGTTGATTATAAATCGTGAATAATATTGTAAGAATCATTCTAATCATAATAATTGTTACTATTCATATTGGCCTTTTATAATTATGCACGTCTTGAGCCATCAGCCGGAACGTGTCCAGACTGCTTCTATTGGGGATTGCAGTACAGAACACAGCCGCTTCGCTGCCGTGATGCTTCCGTGATTTTTCTTGTGGAAATTGGCTTTTGTCACAACCATGAGCTCCAGGAAAAAACCTTTTCCTGCAAAACAGGACTAGTTGAAGTATGTGCTCAGTCGACATTCTTGAAATGTGTCCACCTACTGGATATCTATCATTCCATCAGTCAATAAATAAGGGCCCAGGGATGTATTAATGGGGTTTGAGTCCTGAACATTTGACTTACTATGGCTCGACCTCTCTTGTAGAGATAACTGTCAACAGTGAATGTCCAAACTGAGCTAATCATTTTTTCTGTGCTGCCCTAGGGTATGTGAAGTTCGCGGTATAACAATTATGGATGGATTCACAGTTGGAGTCACTATGTCTGCTATTTTTCATTAATTCATGTTCAAATGAAGTACCAGGTTAAAAAACAAATAATAATAATAGTACCCATCATTATCCTGACCATGATCTTGACATTCAAAAGCAGCTGTTGTCCATCAGGGTCTTGCAGGTCAGTTCCTATCCATTAGTCCCTTCACAAACTTCCTGCTGCCTTGTCAGCAGGCCTCTCATCCCCAATTACTGCCGCTGCAGAGATCCTCGCCATCAGATCACTCTGATTCAGCAATTAATGCTCTCGGAATATGACCCTTTTACGGCAGTCTCTCCCCCTCTCTCCTTCCCCCTCTCTCCCTCGATGGAGCTTGGCTGTTAATGTGGTGTATGGAAGGCGATTGTGACACATTTCTTTACCTTATTCTCCCCACAAGGAGGAAAGCCAGGGTTGGATGTGATCATGCTAATTAGGGAGGAATACGAAGGTGTTAGTGACATGATCCATCTGTCTTACTCATAACCAAATTACGTTATATATAATATACATATATATATATATTATATATATTCACACAGTATACAATCATTGGACTGGTTCCAAACTCTGACTCATTCACTCCCGCTCTTCCACTCTGGCACGTCGCCTAGCAACACCATTGCTACGTGGCATTAGAACTCACTCGTCCATATCACAACTCTTCGCCTCCAGTACTAATGAGAAATCTACTTATTGTAAATTGCATAGAAACAAGTCACTGCTACTCGTATGTCATCTATAACAAGGCGAAGAAAAGAGTGCGCCAAATAACTTCCTGGGTGCTTTTGTAAGCTGTTGGGAGAGGAATTGTATATAAAAAACAGATTCAAGGACTTCTCATCAACTGTAATGAACACCTTGAAGATGGACACGTGACAATAAATTCTCATTCAGGTTTTTCATGCACATATTATAACAGAAGCGCAATGACCTGGAAGAGTAATTCTTAGTCATTTAACCAGTCCAAGACGTCAATCGATCATCATTTAAAAAGCAATTGGCTGTTGGTAATGATGCAAAGGCCCCTTGACTTTGTGTGGTTGGAGATAAAATGATGGCAATAGAAAGCTGTTTATCCTCGGCTTTTTTTTTATGTGCTGAATTGTCGTTGACTTTCATCTGTCGCCCTTTGTTTTGAGTACAGCACCAAAAGGGAGAAATAATAGATTGGTTGAATTATGGTTGGAAGAAATATCGGGCCATGAGGATGCTGGTAAGCATTTCTACTAGATGTGAATGGAATATAAGAACACGCTTTGGACCAACTCCCATAAAAGTTGAGTTTATTCTTAGATGAAGATTATCTTGAGGGCATCCAAAGTTCAACTAATCTAAAATTCAGTCAGCGCAGAGCCATGGTTTTAACAATAACATTTCCTCTTTATATTTATTTATTCATGTTCATACTATGTGAGTGGGATTTTTTTTAACTATTACGTATGAATTTACATTTGTCCCGGATTCATTATCCTCATCCGTTATTAACTGGAAAACATATCCAGTTATTGTCAAAATCAAAAATCAGATCTCTAGTCTAAACATAAAATATTCTTAATTTCTTACCTTGTTATCGATGGCAAATTTATTTGACCTACCACAGAAAGATTTTCAGTTGGGTATGATATATTTTAAAAACGAAATTGGTTCTTGCAGATTATATGTGTACCCCTTGTTTTGCATGGTAAGAAAAACGTTTTTGACAGCCACGAGTTGAGGAACTCCATCTAGTCTCTATATGTGGTACAGGCCATCTGAATATGCAAATTGATAGAACCGTTCTGGAGTAGTACAAAAGCTTGTTCAGAAACATGCCAAGCAAAAGCATTTATCTCATCCTCTCTTATGTTTTTCTGGTACTTTTAAGGAGGATAACAAGTGCACAGGCTGGAAACGGCAACACCGCCAGTGACAGGTGCTGTAGTCTATATCCTTGTTTCGTGACCTTGCAAGTGTGCCAGAAACTTATTGTTTGCACCCTCACACAATTTCATCCAATTGGCCTCCAATCGATCGAGAAATGCTTATTTTGTCCAAATAACCTCTAATTCAGACCCTAATGCTGTTTTTCGTTTTGTCAAAAGCAGCTTGGGTGTGTGTATCAGCTCAGCCCAGGAAACTACATAGTGGTGGACAACATTATTAGACTCTCCGAGTTCAATCCACAGCAAGAGCCTGTTCATCTCTGTGCTGCGACACATTCGTTCACCCGAGCACACCTCGGAACAATGTGCCAAGGTTAGGAACTACGAATTGGGAGCAAAATACAAGAGGATGAGGCCCATCTAGTGAACCCTCCCCCAACCCTCTTTTTTTCTACCCTCGTCTTGAAATACATCACATATCACACATGAATGCGTCTGGCAATAAAGGCTCTCAAAGGAAGCCTATAACTCATCCACTACCTGTAAACATCCTGGTTGGTGCTTTATTTATCTGTCAACGTTAACATGGGTGCTCCGGTAAATGTCTGGGTTTTGTCGTTTGTGTGTATATGAGTACGTGCAGGTCTGTGTAGGCTTGTTTGCTTTCAAAGGCCTTTTCGTGCTGAGCCGTCACCGAAAGACACCACCCTAATTGTTCCCGCAAAGATTTAATTGCGATGGCGCGTCGTTTGAGTCCCCTCGGTGGATCTGACCAACTCGTCACTCATCACGCCTGCCTTTCCAAGCATGACCAGCTACATGCTAACTGGAAAGGAAAAGTGACTTGCAGGATCTGTGTGAACCTCTCCCACCCATTGAAATAAATGCCAGTTGTGCCCCATCAGCTTTCACTGGTGCATGCATCCGAGCCTCGGCTGACTGCCTTTCACCTCAGCTCATGTATTTAATTAAATATGGAACAGGAGTCTCTGTCTCGTCATGGAGCAAGTGTGTGTGTGTGTGTGTGTGTGTGTGTGTGTGTGTGTGTGTGTGCGTGGAAACGGTAAGTGTATTTATGCATGTGTGAACATGCATGCATTTGAGCATATGTCTGAGTCAGTCTTGATGTGTTTTAATAGTCTATCTGTGCATGTGTGTGTACATGCATATGGGTGTACAGCATATGGGTGAGTGAGTTGGACGTACGGGGGGGCAGTAGAAGGACATCTCAGGTGTCATTGCGGTGTTTATGCCCCCTGACAGCAGGCCCATTTGGCCTCATCGGGGGGCCACAAGCAGGACGCCGTGAGTGGAACCAACATTAAAGTGTATTTACGCAATGGGTGGAATGGGTCTCAATGGGCACGTTATGACAAGCTGCGTAGCAGATGTCAACAGGGCACCAAAGTAATGCAGGTACATAAAATAATAACGGTTGTAAGATCAATGGCACACACTCGGCAAGTCATCATTACAAATTCATGTATTCATCATGCGTGGATCCGTCGTACAACAGTCGGTTAACTCTGCATGCTCCGACATCTTCAACCTGGAATACTTTGTAACCAATCAGCCAACGTTTGTTGTTGAACATTGGGCTGGGCGATATCATCTTTCCCGAAATACAACATCAAATATCTCGATATCAAAAATATGATAAAGTGTTTAATACAGTGTACCAGATGGAAAGCCCATTTTGTTTAAAGACAAATGACAAGTGCAATTGAGTAGAATTCGTTTTTTTCTCATTTGATTAAGAACTTCTGTGCAAAATGAACATCAGTGTCAAGTTAAACTTTGTAGAAAAAATAAGTATTTAACGGCATAGCCTACAATATGAGAATGTAAAATATCAAAGGTAAACAAGCTATTTCAAGTGTAGCACCAAATATTTGGAGAAGACCTGCCGTGTGAAAAATGTATTCACAAAGTGGATGCATCCCGACACGATGGGATTACAGGGTAACGATACACCACAAACAAACAGAAGGGTTATTCTTCCATTAGAAGACAGGTGAGGCTGTTTGAGCAGTGAGCCGGGTCCCAGGCAGACCCATCTACCACGCGTGTGGTGCCCCATGGAGATAGGCAGCCATTCAGCCGCAGAAGACAACCACTATTGAAGACAAACGTATCTGTCGTATTCTAAACACGAGAATAGAAGACATTTAGAAGAAATACTTCATTTGAAATGACACAGCAAGCCTCAGTGAAAATGCTGCAATTATCAAGGTGATGTTTGAAAAATGGTCCCGCCTGTGAGTTCTTAAATGACTGAAGTCAAATTACAATGGTGGTCCAGAGGTGAAAGCATTCATGTAGGGGTTGCAAGGCAACCAAACACTAAAATTCTCTTCTAAAAACAAGAAACATGAGATAACCTAAGCAAAGCATAGAGCTAATTTAGACAAGTCTCTCTCAATGCGACTCCTTTTGTCCGCATATTAAAAACTATAAGGGGGCCCCCACGTTTGAAGCTTCAGTCAGTTCATTCAAGGATGAGATGAAAGGGGTGGGGTGGGGG
>OOFH01121050.1:0-10858 GCA_900323355.1 Merlangius merlangus | reverse complement strand
ATAGGGTTCTGTCTGTCTGTCTGTGCATATGATTCATTGTGTGTGTGTGTGTGTGTGTGTGTGTGTGTGTGTGTGTGTGTGTGTGTGTGTGTGTGTGTGTGTGTGTGTGTGTGTGTGTGTGTGTGTGTGTGTGTGTGTGTGTGTGTGTGTGCGTGTTGGTGTGTGTGTGTCTGTCTGTATTTCTGTGCATGTGTGAGTGTGTGAACCTGTTGATAAAATAGAGGCTGGTTTATATTCCAGGGCAGCTCTCTAAACATTTGCCTGCTACGTGTTCCGGTGAGTCATTTCTGCCGACAGTGAAAATAATATGAAGTAGAGGGAAGAGAAACGTGAACCACGTCACACAGTTCTTCACCAGCATAGAAGCATGAATGACAGCAAATGTTGCCTGCTTTCAACTCTCAAGATCACAACTTCTTGATTTGTTATTATTTTTTTCTTTCATATAATTATAATGAGCATTGCTGACTTGTCCCTCAAACAAATGTCTCTCAATTTGCCTAGCAACGGGGACGCTGGCGAGTCTAACACTGCTCTGTCTGGTTTGTTTTTATTCAGTAGATGTAATATTTTTCACGAATATATGATAAGTCTACTTATCATATATAGTCACTTTTCCCTATTGTAAGTGCGCCAGTTTTCTTTTTTTACTTGTTTTATGCGGAGTCGTACAGTTGGTTGACAGGTGGTGGACGCTGGTGCGTTTTGGCCGCCGCTGCTCACTGGCTGCCGCTTCTCGCTCTGAACATCATTCTGAAAATTATTTTTGAACTTTTTTTTTTAAAGTTCTTTGGTCCTGCTTTCCTATTTTAAAAAGCTAGCTACCTACTTTTTCGACCAGCCGTCTTGGACTTCTGCTACAGGATCCATCGCCGTAACCTGGTCGAAGGTAAACCCAGGCAGGCTTCCACCTCTACAGGTACGGGTTGCGTTGGTCCTCACTCTGGCCAGGCCGCTGTCTTCCTTACGAGCAAAACCAGCTCCCGTCTGGCGAACGTCTTTCGTCGCCGCTCAGTTGAGGCCACTGTCCACCTTCAACAGCGTTTGATTCTTCACAGCCTTGACCATGGCCCTTCGCTACTCAAACAATCAGGTCCGCCAGCTTTTTCCCCAAATGCCTCCTTCCATTGAACTCATCGCCACACTAAAGAATTCTTGACTTCTTCTCCGTCCCCGTTACATTCACAGAGGCTCCCGCCGTAAATGTATGTACAGTTCCACTGCTATAAACACTATTCCATCGCTGTGGTCTGATCGCAGTTCACACACCGGCTCCCGCACTTCCTCATCGCGTCATCACAACAACACACGTCCTCAGAATGACTCCAGCGTGAACACTTTCAAACTCCGTCCAATCCCTACTTCCGCTCAATCAATTTCAAAATAAAAGTTCCTAAAACTCACCCTCTTCAACACAATATCCCTCAACAATTAAAGCCTCATTCTTAACAAATTTATCACGACAGGCAACTTGACCTCCTCTGTCTAAATGAAACTTGGCAAAAACCCTTGGACTACTTTGAACTCAACCAAACTACCCCTGTTGGATATTCTTACCTGGACAACCCACGCTCTGAGGGCAGAGGAGGGGGTATTGCTGCTGTTTACCATCAAGACCTCCAACCCCACCCACTCTCAATTCCTGCTGCCCCATCATTCGAACACCTGGCTTTCAAACTACCCGGCCCCAAACCTCTCATCATTTCAAACATTTACCATCCCCCCAAACCCAACCCATCATTCCTAGCAGATCTCTCTGAATTCATCACTGCACTATCTTCAATCTCACCATCTGTTTTACTCCTTGGCAATTTCAACCACATTGACTCATTGACACATTGACTGTAAAAATGCTGTGGACTTCCTGGACCTACTCAACTGCTTTAGCTTCACCCAACACATCAACTTTCCCACCTGGTTTGCTCCACTGGCCTCCACATCCACAATGTCTCCAGCAACGACCTCTCCATCTCTGACCACCTGGCCATCACACTTGTTATTGACATTCCCGCCCCCGAATCCAAACCGCAAAATCCCTTTCAGAAATCTTAAATCCATCTGCCCAGTTTCTCTCTCTTACCTGCATATCAAACACTCGCTCCGGCCTCACCCTTCCTGTAAATCCAGCCCCCATGGACCGTGGCAACATCTACAACAACACACTGTCTACCTCCCTAAACAAACTGGCCCCCCCTGAAAACTAATACTGTCACGTTCACTCACTCTGCCCCCTGATTCACCCCGGAACTTCATAAACTCAAAAAACAACTTAGACAACTAGAACGACTACACAAGAAAACCGGTCTCACAATACACTCCCTCCCCTACAAAGAGCACATGTAGCTGTACAAATCAGCACTCAACAAATCCCGTTCTGTCTTCTACTCTGGCATCATTTATTCTGGATCCTCCAACCCACGCACTCTTTTTTCCACCATAAATAAACTCCTCAAATCCCAGGATAACATGTCATCCTCATTCGCCCCGGAGAAATGCAATAACTTCCTATCATTTTTCCAATCCAAGATAGAAATGGTCCACAACCAGTTTGCCTGCCACAAGCCTTGACTCAGAACCTCCACTTCCTTCAACCCCTGACCACCGGCTTTCCATCTTCTCACCCATAACCACAGCAGACCTCACCAAAATACTCTCCACCATGAAATCTTCCACCTCCCCCCTGTACCCCATGCCTTCTGAACTCGTCAAAGCTTGTTTCACCTCTCTCGCCCCACTCATCACAGACACCATCAACTCCTCCCTAAACGCTGGCACCGTTCCACCACCTTTTAAGCTTGCTGCCATCACCCCCCCTCCTTAAAAAACCTGGCCTTGACTCCGACGACCCCAACAACTTCAGACCCATCTCCAACCTCACATTCCTCTCAAAACTACTGGAAAGAGCCGTCGCAACACAACTCAAGCAATACCTCCTCTCCAATAACCTATGCGAAACATTCCAATCCGGCTTCCGAACCCACTACAGTACTGAAACAGCATGGATGAACATCCAGAACATGGATGTCGCTGGTTGTGCAAGACAATGAAATTCTGATGTGTCTGTCGCAGGCCCTGCCCTTGGGCATCAGCCGGGACACAACAACACATGGCTGATGCACTCTGCATCATCCCCTTGGCAGGAGCTCCCATTTCCCTGGCACGAAATTAGTTTCTGCCTCTCTCGCTCTGTGTCAGCAAGGTGGTAAAGAGGGGGTTTAAAACACTTCACAGTACAGTGAGGTTTGTTAATTCCACTGTTGAAATAATGAAAACCTGTTGTTACAGTTGCTATGTCATGAAACGCGTCTCAGATTTTTTTTTTTTATCGTATGTGTGTGACCAGATAAAAAAAACTAGTAGATAAATATCAAATAATCAATATTAGGTCTATTAGTTACTTAAATATCAAATATTTGATAGTAAAAATCAAGCCTTCTAAAAAAAAACACCTTAGCAGTTACATAATATTATTCTCTATCTTTCCTCCAGCTTGAACATCTAAACATCCAAGAGTGTGTTAAAAGATATTTAAGATATGCACAATCTAACATCACTGGAGAGATAGTAGATAGTGGTAATGAATGAAATAAGTGATTGTTAATTTTATAAAGAAAGTTAGGGCCTTGGGTTGTCGTACGGGATGCCAGCAATCTCTTTCCAAGTCGTTGAATTTGACAATTTGTCTACAGAATTCACATAACCGCGGCTCTATTATCAGCTGTGATCCCAAAGCATTCATTTTGGGAGCAGGATATTGATATTTCTTCCCGCCTTATGGTTGGGGCACTTGCCTACACTACATGGAATATTAAATTTAGCTTACCCTTTATCATACCCTTTATCACATATAACTTTTTTTTTTCTAATCTCTGATAGACAGTTTGAACATGGAAACAAGTAGATTGTACGAATACTTTTAAGAGGTGCATGTAAACAGATGGGACCTACAAACATTGGTCTTATGGCATGCAAAGCTGCATTCTGGTGATTACAGAGAGGCTGCACTCACTAGTCCCTTGGAGCTAAGAAGCCACACGTTATTTAGCTGGGACAGTAATACAAAGTACCAGTGAGAGGAAAGGAGGGGGGTTATGTATTTACGTCCACAATAGCTGTTGCACTATCTTACAATTAAATCTTAGTATCTTACAATTAAATGCAGGCCGTTCTATCTCCCAAGGGAGTTCTCTGCAGTAATGGTCACCGCTGTTTACATACCACCAGATGCTAATGCTAACACTGCTTAAGGCCACATGGCACTATCAGCAAACACCTTTATGTGGCCCACATTATAACAGGGGATTTTATCCAAGCAGATCATAAATCCTCCCCAAGTTCACACAACACATAAAATGTGCTACAAGGGGAGTTAAAGTTAAACTTGAGAAAGCCTATTCTAACATCAATAAAGGCTTCAAGTCCACACCACTACCCTGTCAGACCAGCTATCCATACTCCTCAACCCAGCATATACCCCCCTCAGAAAAAAAACTCAAGTCACCGCAAAGACGGTAAAGACTTGGCCGGTAAAGACAGCTACAGGATTGCTGCGAAAGAACCATCTGGGACATCTTCGAGGACATGGAGGCTTTGACCACCACGGTGCTCTCCTACCTCAACACCTGCACTGACAGCATCACAGTCGGCAAACAAGTTTGTATGTTGCCCAACCAAAAGCCCTGGTGTACAGGAGTGGTCCGCAAAAGACTCTTCTCAAAGAACACAATGCCGCCTTCAGATACGGAGACACCGCGGCTGTAAGAGCCAGTCTGAAGGGAGGCATCCAAGATGCCAAAGCAGCTCACAAGAGGAGGATTGGGACCACTTCAACAACAACAAGCCACAGACGGCGTGGCAGAGCATTCAGCAGATCACCAGTTACAGAGGCAACAGGAGCACCGCTGCAAATGGTGACAGTTCACGGGCAGAGCAACTCAACTGTTTCTCTGCCCACTATGAGGCGAGCAATACCAATGTCGGGACCATCACACCCTCCCCTGTTTGCAATAACAGCCATATACTCACTGTGCTGAAGCATGAGGTGAGGCGGATGCTCAGTAGAGTAAATCCCAGAAAAGCTGCTGGTCCAGACGGGGTCACAGGTTTGGGTACTGAAAGACTGTGAGCCACAGCTCTCAAATATCTTCACAAGACTCTGTAACCCGTCTCAAATCTGCTACAATAATTCCCCTGCCCAAAGAACCTACCATAAGCAGCTTAAATGACTACTGCCCAGTGTTACTTACACCAGTGATCACTGTCAAGTGTTATGAACAGTTGATCCAGCAGCATATCCAGCCAGCCTCCCACCCAACTTCTATCCACACCAGTTTGCATACAGAGCAAGAAGGTATACAGAAATACAGTATGTATATGGATGCAGGATCTGTCATACAGCTACATACTTTTTCCACTATTTCCATCTTGGTTTTATGTTAATTTAACATAGCTGTTGTGATTCTTTTGTTGCGGGAAGGGGTGAGTGGGGGGTGGTTGCGCTTTGTGTGATTGTTCTGATTGTTCTAAGAAATCCAATAAATATAAGTTTGAAAAAAAAATAAGGTCTACAGAAGATGCCTTCAAGCACTGCTCTCCACAGTCCACTGTCCCACCTTAAACACCAGGGGAGCTATGTGAGGATGCTCTTTGTAGACTTCAGCTCTACATTCAACACTATAATTCCGGGGAGACTTGTCACCAAACTCACCAATTTAGGGCTCTCCCATCCATCTGCCAACGGATTATGGACTTCCTGACCAACCGGCCTCAAAGAGTGAGAATAGGCGCACTCATCTCCTCCCAACTCACACTCAGCACTGGCTCCCCTCAGGGCTGTGTACTGAGTTCCCTGCTATATTCTCTTTCAATTACGGCTGTACCCCCACCTACCCTACCGACACCATCATCAGGTATGCGGACCACAAAACCATCGTTGGTCTCATCTCAGGGGGGAGGAGGAGGTCCGCAGACTGGTGGGGTGGTGCAAGGTCAACAACCTCATCCTGAACACTTCCAAGACAAAGGAAATAATCATGGACTTTCATAGAAAAAGGGCAGACACGGAACCGCACCACATTAACTGGGAATGTGTGGAGATGGTTCCTGTCTTCAAGTTCCTTGGCAAACACATCCCAGAGAACTTCTCTTGGACTACCACTTCCCAACACATGGTCAAGAAGGACCAGTAGCAACTGCACTTCCTGAGAATACTCACGAAAAACCCCACTAGAGGAGAAACTGCTGTTGTCCTTCTAGCGCTGCTCCATCGAAAGTGTTCTGGCAATCTGCATATCACCTTGGTATTCCAGCTGCTCAGCAGCGGACAAGAAGGCCTTACAAAGGATCATCAACACCGCCAAAAAATCAACCCTCCGGACATCTTCAGTTCCCGCTGCCTCACAAGATCTGCAAACATTTTGAAAGACCCATCACACCCTGGTCATCATATGTTTGCACTTCTGCTCTCTGGCAAATGTTTCATGTCCATCAAATCCTGTACAAACAGATTCAAAAACTGTTTTTAGCCCACCACAATATGGACACTGAGCGCTTTTAGTAATCTTCACACAGCCCTTCCCAGAATTTAGAGACTAAAGACCAAAGTATACTACTCCGACTCCGTAATCCAAAATCCGACTCCGTAACCTCGGAGACACTTCGGGCATTCAAAGTTCTCCGTCGGGATGTCGGATACGCAATGCAATTCGCCCGATCGATCTTATATGATGACTACATGTAAATCAGGGTTTCCAACAGTCACGCCCCTGGCACCCTTTCACCATCAATCTCACGCTGTCACGCACACGCAAGAAATGTCACTCCAAAATAAAAAATCCTCCCGTTCATTTTCTGCGTCATGCAGACTAGCAGCTGTAACACCTGCCTACCTACAAGTGATCACGGCAGTATTCTCTGATCGTTGATTTGCTGAAAACCACTCAACTAAGTTGCTTTTGAAAAGGTCAGAGAGAGTTCAGAGCGCGTGTGAAAGATAGGATGACAATTAATCAAGGTAAGCAGATAAAGTAGCCTAACAAATCGAATAATATATTGTAATATATCTAATACAGTTGTGTGCCTTGTCACTACAGACGTAGCCTTGCTTAATCAGTCTAATTGTGTGCTGAGACAGTAAAGACTTCAACTAGTTCCAAACCTTTTCTCACGTGTGTTACGAGGGCTAGGTAATTGCTAAATAAAAGGCTCATGTGCAATGGCGTTTTGTTAGATGAGCGTGCTGAAATATTTCAAAAGAAAAACGGACCATGGACATGGAGAGAAGAATCAAGCAGAGCTTCAGCAGGTAAGCTAGTCACATAGATATGTCATGATTAGGCTACCATGTCATTATAAGGCTGCAGGTTTTTTTAACACAGCCTACCTTTTTAGATAGAGGAAAGAGTCTGTATTTTCGATAACCTAATACTTTTACTTATTTTTGTGTATTCAAGATCGGGTTGTTCGTCAAGAAACTCCTGTCCAAATTCCTGAAACCAGGAGCTTTTAGAGGGGTCAATGTGGACACAGTGGACCTCAGGGATGAGGAGAGCCAATTGCCAGGTAAATATTAGGAGTGTCAAAAACAATGGTTTTATATAATGTTTGCATTGTCTGCAGGACTTCTGTTACTTTAAGCACTAAATTATCCATACATACCTTTAAGATTCTCAGCTTGGTGTTGGCTTCACAACGAGGACAACGTAAAACCAAAAAGCAGGTGATGTCTCCATGGGCTCAGCTAAAAACTTCCATCTCGCAGCCAGGAGCTTTTTTGTGAAGGCAGTCGAGTACGCCACAGCTAAGCTCCTTTTACATGACCCTGCTGGAGCATTCAAGGTTCGTGGACTTTGGACAAAAAATGGATACCACCTTGGATGATGTGCTCTAATTCGTTCATAGGTATGTATGCAACCATCTAGGCTGTAGAGTGATATTGGTTTATTCTGTTTCTGTTGCAAAGACCCTTTTCTCAAACCAGTATAACTCTGTTTAGATTCAACCTCCTCCTGCCCTACAACCAACCAAGGGAGCGGGACCAGCTGAATGGTGAGTTCCTTGAGTTTCAAATGATGGAGGAGTAAGATATACCTGCATCCATCTGGGGGGAAGCGGTCATCAGGACAAATGAGGATGGGGTGTACAGCAGGATGGCCCACCGATGGGTATATCTTGAAATTCTTAAGAATCGGGCAAGTGGCACTTTTAAATTACCCAAATTATTCAAGGTGGCCCAAATTGTGTTGAGCATGTCTCACTAAATGCGGATGCTGAGGGATTTACATTGATTGGCCTAAACAAGACTGACACCAGAAACAGACTGTCCCTTGAAGGCACCCTGTCGTCAATCATGACCATGAAAATGAGCAGCCTTGAACCCTGCTTCAGATACGAACCTCCTGCAGAGGTTGTGAAGCAGGCCAAAACTGCCACTGTGGCATACAACAGGCCTAATTTGTGACTTCTATGTTCTGCCTCTGCTGAGGAGTGTACACACACACACAGCCCCCCACACACAGCCCCCCACAGCCAGCCAGCCAGCCAGCTCTGGGGATCTGGGGTAACTATTGTGTTCCTTTTTTTTTGTCTTTATTTCGTAATATTGCAATCAATAAATGAGGGTTTATACTAAGTAAAAGAAAAATTAGGGTTAGGGTTGTCCAAAAAATTCGAGTCTCACTCCAGCCAAAGTCCCAAATTTGGCAACCTTGTGGAAATGGTGTTTCAAATAAACTTCCAAAGCTTTTCCAATCTTATTCAGTGTTTTATTTTTCCTTAATGTGCAAAGTAAACAAGGAGCAAAGTAAATAAGGTTTAAAGTCAAACCGGGAAAAGTGATTCCGGAGATGATTTTGTTAGAGGACCAATCACAGCTTTTGTCGTCTCCGTCCGTCTCCGTTGCGTCGACGGATAGTTAAAAAATATTGGATTTGCACGTAGGGCTAAGGAGAGGGTCTCTGACAGGCTCTCTGATGACAGAGAAGGCTCTCCGTGTCTACGTACAGCACTTTATGGAATAAAAACCAGCCCCAATACCCTACAGTCACACTACCTCCGTCCGTCGACGGATGAGGGCTTAGATGTAGCCATGTAATCTCCTGGGTTGTATTACAAAGGCAATTTCATTGGACAGTTTATTTGCGTATATATTTCCATAACGCGATCTGATTGGCCGACCGATCCGTCGCTGCCCGAAAAGTTTAACATTTCTGAACTTTGGAGGCAGGCCACGGTGCCGACAGAATGGCCGGACCAACATATGCATTTCGAGAGCGCCCCATCTCTCGACAGATGCATGTAGTGTGAATGTAAGCCCCTCTGAGGACTGTACGCACTGTTTGCAAGGTTTCTATGCTGCCTCATTGTCACTTTAAGCATGCACTGCAGAATGTATGTGAATGCGTGTGTGAGGATGTGGGGATGTGGGAGGGTATAGGGGGGTTATCTTAGAATAGCTGGACATTGTATTGGTATTGTTTTATATTATCTATTCTTTTTATAACTATTTATTTATAAAGCACCCTGAGGACTGCCATTCAATATCGTTTGCAATGACAAAGAATTATATTATGTTCTATGATCTTATGTTGATATATTACCCTTAAAAAAAATACATAATGAATGTCTTTATTTGTGTAATTGGGATCTGTTGCAACATATTTCCATTGTGTGAATAATTCAAAAAAGGAAAGCTAATGAAATGTCACGGTATTGCGTTTATCTTCAGGACTTTGTTGGGATGCTGCACATTGACCTTTAACAGGTGGGAGTAGACCATTATTGTTGTTGTTTTTTTTATTGTATTTACATTTAGATTCCATACAAATTGGGGCACACTGTCCTGATCCAAGTTTAAGACCTTAATTGCCATTTGTTGATGTTTCATAGCATGGCTCCATTTTTTGACATAGACCTACACATTAATGGGTTTTTTAACTAAATCTAAATGTTTCTTTGAGGATATGGTAATCAGGCATTCCAGCTAGAAGTTTAAGAAATTGGTTTTGTGTTTGTTAAAGCCATTTATCGCCACCATTTAGTTAGGTTGATTTAGGTATTACTTATTTTAGCCACTTGGGGGAGTATTGCACTGGGTGTGGCACGTCACTGGGAATTAGGTATATTTACAGGGGTGCTAACAGAGAATGTCTAATATGAGGAGAATGGGCACTCGCGGGTTATTTCCGGGTATCTGGACTGGTTGCAGTAATAATCTTTGACCACGCGGGGCGCTCGTAGGCGAGTCCAGAATGAATGGGAGCCAACGGGGTTTTATCCTCAGAATCCACTTTTCTCACGATGTAATTTTTTGTCAAGTAATTTGAAAGTTGCTATCAAAGGGTGGGGCTAAAATAATAAACTCAGCTGAATATTGCACTTTTTAAGGTCACGTATCTGTTCTAAAAAGGTGTTCAAAAAATGCGATGACGTCACACTGTCAGAGGTACTGCTTTACGGCAGTTTCTGAGTGTTTTTTTTCTATCTAGTGCTAGCTGATATCAGCTGACTGGATGCTGGCTGTCGGCTGATTATCGGCTATGTAGCCTAGCCAATTTATGGTGGCTATTGAAAAGTAAAAGAACGGTATATGTATTAACATCATTTGATTTACGGATTAATTAATGTATCAATATAATGATGATATCGTACTGTTGGTATTATATGTAACCCATTTTCTGAAGCCAGGCGTGATACTTAATACATTTTGATGACCCTGGTGTGTGCTACATAGCAGCCCAGGTGTGAAATAAAATGCATATTTTTTTCATTTAAACTTAATATAAAGTTATTTCGAGCCATTTTGTAAAATTAGGGGTTAGCTGAGCCAGCTAAATATCATCACCTAAATACAGTAGGCCTC
>OOFH01121041.1:5623-15723 GCA_900323355.1 Merlangius merlangus | reverse complement strand
GAAGGGGGCACATTTGAATATTACCTCCCACTTCCCCACTCCCCTCCAATCAGAGCATCTCTATGATTTTGTGGACCAGCGGATGAGCAGCTCCGGCGGGGGGAACTCGGCGCTAGCCCTGCAGCTAAGCTCCGGGAGTACAATCCCTTTCTCTGGCGCCGAGCTCAACCCGCCGGAGCTGCTGCCGAAGGGAAGTCGGGAGGAGGAGACACATGGAGTAGAAAGGGATTGTACTCCCGGAGCTGAGCTGCCGGACTGCTGCCGAGCTACCCCAGCCGGAGCTGCTCGTCAGCCGGAGCTGCTAGCTGCGGCGCCAGTTAAGCTCCCGGAGTACACCGCCCGTATTCAGTCCTCAGTTGCACCGATCAAAGGGCTCTGTATGCAGACGTGTTGCTCCACCAGAAACATTTTCAAGTACCCAGTAGGGCGCAGGTTGTAGAGATTATTTCTTTAACATCGAATGGCAGTAAATTATTAAAAGATCGCCATTTGAAAAACAAATCACGATCCTCCCTTTGATCGCCGATAGACGATCCGATCGAAAATCACTCCATCCCTACCAACAGCGGAACGTAACGGAAGTGTACAACAGTCGTAGCTCATTGTCTCATTGACGGGCCAAATTCTCTGGGAGGGCAAAGCAGAGAAGGGGAGGTAACAGCTCCCCTTTTGACGACACACGGAGAAAATTCCAAATCGGCGTCTGAGCTTTGTTTTTTTCAAAGGTAGAGCAGGATACCTAGTGCTCGCTTTACACCTAACGCCATTTCTAGCTACTGGGGGACCATAGTCAGGCTAGGGGAACTCATATTAATGTTAGAAAACCTCATAAAGTGACATTTTCATACCATGGGAACTTTATATATTTTTTTACCCTATGTCCCTTTAAGGGTTCCGTAGATTGTAAATGCATCAGTTTCCACCCTAACTTATCGGCGTCCACTTTATAAAGACTTGAAACTTGACTTGGACTCGCATCCAACAACTTAAAATGATGTTGGATTAAGTCTACAAACTATTGCAACAACACATCATCAGAAGGCCAAAACTAACCTGTCTCAAGGTGGCCTGTTGGCTTGTACGTTCTCAGAAAGCATGCTATTAGATAGCATATACCAAAAATGGAATGCAAATACATGAATTATTGGATCAGTAATGAGTCTATGGTTTCCATGACAATCTTGGTTTGGAAACAAGTGGCATGCATCACATGACACGGTGGCTGTTGAAGTGCATTCATTCTCAGTCGAGTGGAGAGCTCACCTAACATGGTAACACACATCGCTGAGGACCTATCAAATGGTATCCGTTTTTTCTTTTGGTGATTGGATTGAAATGCGTTCCGGTTGTTTACAATGATTTCTCATGCAATCAACCCCCACTTTTGACAATTATACACTGGTTCCTTCTGACAATACTGTGATATCTCAATAACAACTAAATTATGAGCAAAGACTACAAGACCATGAAGTGTGTGATCAGTATTCACAGTGCAGAACCCTGTTAGTTATTGTTAAACATGCTCATAACCTGGAGCAGTGTAGCGTGGAGAGTGGGAGTCATCCTGAGACTACTAGAATGACTGCAGAATGGGATCAAGTTTTCCACCCTGCATTTGTAAAGGCTTTTAAGATGGCGTTTCAGATATAAGTCAGTTATAACTTGTTCAGCTTTGATGAGGGTAAGGTTGTCTACTCAGGATCAAACAACAAGGTCTTCCTCCTGTTGTCCTTTCGTTATCATCCGGCCTTGGTCTGTTACTGTCATTCGTCCCCAAACTGCCCACTGTGTGCACGCAATGTGATTAACCCTTCCCAACCCATCTGGACTACTGAGATATCCTATGGAGATGTTTAAATCGTATTTATTTAATCAGCTTTTAAACATTGTCTTCTCTAAAGTTCACATACAAGCATTTCAAGCTATAAATATAACCGCAAGCGGTGATTAACGGGGTCCGAGCCCAATTAAAAGTCAAGATCACACTAATGGAAGATATGACAAATATGACAAATAATTCTTAAGGAAAGATGTTCCACTTAATGCAGTATTGTGCCTCTGATTTCAGGTGAGCTGCAAAGCAATGGCCAAATGTCATTTTCAGTATGCTATAATCGGGAACGCTCAACCTAAGGATCACCTGTACAAAGGATTATCCCATTGAGCCACTGATAAACCTTAACTGCAGCCTCATTCACATGGTCAAAATGTCTATTGATAAAACACAACATCCAGAAAACTCCAAGCACACATTTCTCAAACGAATTAAGGGCTTTCTTCAAAGCATATACCTGAAAAATCTTTGAAATTCTGGGGAAATTAAACATTTGTAGTCAAGAACACTAACGCTGGTCTCTTCACTACTATCACTCCCTTTACATTTACATTTAGGGCATTTAGCAGACGCTTTTATCCAAAGCGACTTACAATAAGTACATTTGTCATAAGAAGTGCAACAATATATCGCTGTCGGTACAGAAAGGATGTTCATAGAACCAAGTGCAAGTACAACGATCACTAGGCTAACCAATTCCCCGTGTTTACAGCAATGATAGCAGCTACTGCGGTTGCTACACAGTTAAAGCTAGGGTAGGCGATTTTTTTACAGAAATATTTGGCAAAAATGTCATAATAGCCAGTCATCTTTATGTAGGCGAAGTGCTCTGAGAATATCTGCTCATCACTTTGCTCTCCCCTGCCTCTGTGTGCCCCCCCCCAAAAAATTGCCACCGCTCATTTACACTTTGACCAGTCAGAGCGAGGCTCCGATTCTCCGTTCTTATTGGCTGTGGGACTGTCCGTCACCTTGTCACCGACGTTCATGCGTCCCTGCGTGTGCGTTAACGAGCCCAGCAGTCTGACAGTTTTGCACTACTACGGCGGACAACAACTGAGTAGCAATGTCTTCATCAACGGCCCATAAATTCCCCATTCCCCGGATACCATCAACTATATATGTACTTATGCAGTTATCAGCACTAATGTTTAATTACTTCGGAATCGGACATGGCGTTTCGTCTTCCTATCAATGTTCACATGTAGCGCATAACTGACGTTCGGAGGGAGGAGCTACAGCAGGTAGCGTGGCAGGCAGGGACCAGAGAGCACGCAACGGAATCGCAACGGAATCTCAATGGCTGTTTTCTCCAAAATCGCCTACCCTAGCTTTAAGTACTATAATGCAATACAATTCAACACAATACAGTGTACAATGGTGGCCAGAGGGGGGAGGGTGGCTATGCAGAGTCGAGGTTGACTCTGAACAGGAGTCCACCTTTCTGAGGCTTATTCCTGTCCCCTCGTCTCCCACTCCACCCATTTTAGATGTTCTGTCCTCCATGTTATATTCAGGCCTATAGGGGCTACACCCAGGCTTATAGAGGGCTAAACCCAGGCTTATAGAGGAATACACCCAAGCCTATAGGGGCTACACCCAGGCTTATAGAGGGCTAAACCCAGGCTTATAGAGGAATACACCCAAGCCTATAGAGGGCTACACCCACGCCTATAGAGGGCTACACCCAGGCCTATAGAGGGCTACACCCAGGCTTATAGAGGGCTACACCCAGGCCTATAGAGGGCTACATCTGGGCCTATAGAGGGCTACACCCGGGCCTATAGAGGGCTATACCCAGGCCATATATCGGGCTACACCCAAATTATAAATATGTACACTTTATGTTGAAAATTTAGACCGTCGGGATTCCCATTGAAATGAATGGTGCAGTGATTATTCTTCAAAACGAGAGCTGTTAAATTGTGAACAATTTATTAAATTGTGAACAATTTATTAAATTGTAATCAGACAACGCGGTTATATGCTATAGACCCTGGAGTATCTGTGGTATAAAGGCTGAGATGAATGTACAATGAATTAGCCAATGGTGCATTAGCCAAATCACAGTACTATATAATTGAAGCATCCCAGTCTTGGACACTTTGAATGTTTTAAGTTGTCTTGAAAAGAACAGTCTCTTGTGACCTTTTTTCACAATATGGCTGAAATTAGTGTTCCATTTAAGATTGGAGAATATGGTGGTTCCTAGGAACCTGAAACTGTCCACCAAATCTACTGTTTGTTCCTTGATTGCCCCTGAAATCAACAACCATCTCCTTGGTCTTGGAGATGTTAAGGGTTGAGTTGTTAATGGAACACTATTCTGCCTGACAACATTTCTGCTTTGTAAGATGATTCATCCTCGTTGGTGATGAGGTCCACAAAAGTGGTATCATCTGCAACTTAAAAAATCCTGACTGAAACATAGTGAGAGAGATTCATTTGTTTTAAATGAGTACAGGAGAGGAGACAAAGAAAGTGGACATTGACTTAGAGTAAAGATTATAAACCCTAACAACTTGAGATCTGTCAGTTAAAAAGTCAAGGATCCATTTACACGTGGACTCCTTAACACCCAGCCCCAGAAGTTTGTCATGCAATCTCTTTGGGATGATTTTATTAAAAGCAGAACTAAAATCAATAAACAATACCTGTATGTAGCTGTCCCTTCCAGGTGTTCTATGAGGGACAGGTATGCGTTGGTAATGAGGGGGACTTTCCAAGCTACTCATGCCCATGCTTGGATCGATAGTCTAATCCATATCCCGGAGGTCTCATGCTCCTGCTTTGCTCGCAGCAGACGTGCTTTCAGATCAAATATGTTGGAAACATTTTGATTTCCAACATGATTCCTCAGCCAAATTACGGCAGTTTAATTAAAGTGTGCTGCTGAGAAGTTCAATGCCTATTCCCACCCTGCTGCTCTCACGATCACATCCAAGCGGCCACACACAGATATTGCCAACATGATTTCCTCTGAGAGGGTCTTTGGAGGGGCTTATAGAAGGCGGTGTATTTTGTTCATTTATATCTGTTTCACTAGAGCTGTTTCACTAGTGATCTATACACACCAAACACCATCTCATGATTTTACATGGTTTTAAAAAAGGTGTCCATATTGCCCATATCATTAATCTGTCCCTAGAACAAGGCACTGTACCTGATGCAATGAAACATTCCAAGGTCATCCCACTTTTTTCAGAAAGGTGTCAGGTCTGATCTGGGAAATTATAGACTGGTTCCTATTTTGAGCATAACCGCCAAGGTCCTCGAGAAAGTGTTTCCATCAATATGCTGTTGATACCAAACTCCTTTATGAATTCTAATCAGGGTTCAGAAAGTCTCATTGAACTGACTCCTGTTTTCTTTACTCGACTGACTGACTTGAAGAGGTGAAATCGATGTCAGCAAACTATACGGCATGATCCTAATTGATATACAGAAGGCCTTTGACACTGTTGATCATAGCCTACTGTACAGCAAGTTGTCAGCTTTAGGCATGAGCCCTACCCCTTTAAGTTGGTTTGTTTCCTATCAGTCCGATAGATCCCAAAGGACAGAATTCCAAAGCCACCTATCCAGTGAACAACCGGTAACATTTATAGTCCCATAAGTCAGGGTATTAGGGCCTCCAACAAAGATGAGCTCAAGCTGCATGACACTCTGCAAGAGGAATTTAGTACGATCAGGGCCGGCTATTAGACAACAAATTGTCTCTTCACGTGGCCAAAACTGAGTTCATAGTGTTGGTGCCAGACAAGAAAAGGTTGACCTGTATCAGCCTTTCTTGGCAGCTCTTCCATGCCAAGACCTCAGTTACCTATTTAGGTTGCTCTTTAGACAGCAGTCTAGACAGAGGGAGCATGGCATCAAAGATCATGAGCAAGGTGAACAGCCAAACCAGATTCCTAGCTAGAAATGCCCCATTCTTTGATGCAGTGAGTCTCAGACTTCTAGCTAATTTATTGGTTTACCACTGCTTCGATTATGGCCTTGACTCAGGGTACAGGGGTCTCAAAGACCCCTGTACCATGAGCTCTTAAGGTCTCTGAAGGCCTTCAAAGTCAAACGGCAGGTTTCCCAGAACAAATGAGTCAGGGTAGTGCTAGGGCTTGCATCAAGGGATCATGTGGTTAAGCTCCAGTTCCAACAGCTGGGCTGGCTGCCCCTGGAGGCTCGGTCAGCTCATCTCCAGCTCAGGGTGGTCAATGATGTTTGCAACCACAAGTCACCAGCATACCTTAAAAATCACTTCAGGGTGAGCAGGAAAGCCCATTCTTACTACACCAGAGCTGGGATGAAGAACCATGATGAAAATAAGTGCTTGCACTTTGTCATGCCATTCCAAATAAATCAAATCAATTGATTATAATGAATTTGTTTTGTTTTAATGCATAGCACTGACTTTTAAGTATTTCAGTAATAATTTACTTTAGGTCCTAAATGGATTATGTAACAAAAAATGGGTCTGGGTGCAAGTCTTTCTCTGGATATAGTTTATAATAGCATTTGCAGGATTCTCTGTGAGGATCCCTATCAATCTCCTTGGTTTGTATTATTGTAGAGGACATTTTCACTGACGTTTGTGGTCATGTGGTAGCCAGACTTTGAACTGAATTGAAGACATTAATAGTAAAAAGAAAGGGATACATTGTGGTACCTGCACATTGTGCAGCATCTACTCCTGGTAGGAGAGCTGCACACTGACCCACACAGCTAGTCAGGAGGATTCCGAATATGTACGATGCATAATGTTAGCTCTCTGGATCATAGCTGAGCAGACTATCATACCTCCCGTTGCCATGTCATAGCTAAGGTCCGTCCTATTTACTGGAGGATTGAACAAAGTTTCCGTTGCATAAGAACCTTACGGGAGGGTAATGATTGTTCCAGGTATTAGTCAAACCCGAAGGCGTTACCAGGGACACAAAGTTATGGCTTGTGAAAAACGTTATATTTGGATTGTAAAACGCATGAAAATATAAATTAATAATCTTAATTTATTTTCTTTGGCAAATGACCATGGTATAAGCGGGATAATGCCCTTTGAGGTGTCCATTATCAGGAATTAACGTTGTCCATTAATTCCTGATAATAGACACCTCGTCGGGCATTATCCCATACTTATTCTCACACTGTTCATTTCTGCAAAACCAATTTCAGCGTCTTTAAAAAACAGTTTACTGTGATTGGTCAGCACGCCCACTCTGTTGCGTTTGGTTGAACGCTTTGCCCATGTGTCGGCAAATTCACGAAATTCAAAGACCCCTAGATTATTAGATTGAGTCGCATTAATCGTGCATGTATACATTCAATCGGATTGGAATCAGACTTTGCGGTCTGCGCATGCTCAAGATTTTACTTTCCAAAAAACCCCCACTACCCTTAAACCCAAATTTGTGGTAATGCACCCAAAGGTGGAGCTATTGTAAAACAATCATGAATTTGGCTTATTTCTCCTCACCATATGGACCTTTCATAATATTAATCACTAGGATCAGATGCATCTATAAAACCCTTATGCCTTAAAAATGTTTACTTTACCACGATTTCATATTAAAGCCAAACATGATAAAAAGATTCACAGGCTACAAAAATAATCAAAAGTTCACCAATATCACCACATAAAAACTTTAGACCAAGGCTCACAAATATCAAACAGAATTTGTTTTATTTAGTTCCATTTGAGAAATATTGGCCAATAAAGTTGGAGCAGTTAGCCCATTTTTCTTATATGACCATTTTGTTATTGTATAAAAAAAACATACGACTATTATAAGGTGGATACCAATACCCTCCAATACCCATAAACCCAAATTGTGGTACTGCACCCAAAGGTGGCGCTATTTAAAAAAATATGAACTAGCCTTATTTCTCCTTACTAAATTGACCTGGACTCAAAATTCCTTCATCATATTAATCTCTAAAATCAGATGCATCTTTTTCACCCTGGTCTTCTGCTCTAAAACGGTTTACTTTTCCCACAATTCCAGGATTGTCAGTGGCCCAACGGGATAATGCCGTGTACTGGTGAACCTTAGGTTAAGAGTTTGAATCCTGATTACAGCATTATGAACAAGCTGAACATGATATTCTGTCATTGCCAATCATTTAAGAAACTCAACATTGAACAGCACCTGAAATTCATCAGGCACTCAACATTCCAGCACATTACTTTTCAAGAATCTGACTGCCAAGACACAGTATGGCATTAAGAGGAACTTCTTAGTTAATCATTTTTCCTTCATAATTAACTCTGGCATATTTATATTTCTTCCGTTAGTGTTCTTAACTATAAATGTTTACTTTCCCCAGAATTTCAAAGAATTTTCAGGTATATGCTTTGAAGAAAGCCCTTAATTCACTTGAGAAATGTGTGCTTGGAGTTTTCTGGATGTTGTGTGCTATCAATATACATTTTGACCATGTGAATGAGGCTGCAGTTCAGGTTTATTCATGAGTTTCAAATGTAGTCCTACACCTGCCATGTTGAGGACCAACACAGGTGTTTCAATTTGAGTTGTGTTTCTGATTGGCGTAGGACCAATTAATTAGTTTGAAACACCTGTGGGTCCTCAACATGGCAGGTTGTAGGACTACATTTGAAACTCATGGATAATTGGAACATCTTTCCTTAAATAGGACAATTACTGTATATGTTAGATTTATATATCTTCCATTAGTGTGTTCTTGACTTTTAATTTTCCTCGGACCCCGTCAATCAATTGCAAGAAGCAAATTATATTTTTCCTTGTATTTGTACCACATTGGTCTTTTTAATGCTCTTACTCACACCAAAAGCTGGAGAGCGTTTTGAGCAATAAACTCCCATTCACTTTCTATTAGACATGAGCGATAAAGCGATAGGAATGAAAAAATGCTTTGAGCGATAGCTTTAAAGCTGTAAATGAGAGTTGAAAACAGCTCAATTCTATGCAAATGAGGTAGTAGCGTTTCGGCTGTAAATGACCGCCAGCCAATCGGAATGTAGAGGTCTCTCTCCAGCGTGGGTGCCAGTAAAATAAATCTATTTCTAATTTGTCAGTTTGCCGTGTGTCTGCCTGGCACAAATGCTCCAGTTGAGCATATCTTTTCCATAATAACCAATACCACACACACACACACACACACACACACACACACACACACACACACGATAGCGATTAATTAAACTATAATCTAGCATATAAGCAATCACTTCATTAATTAGTAATTAAGTGTTTTATGCATTTATGCTTATTATTCTTTTTCTATAGATCCAACTTATGACTATCTTGTGTTTTTGTGTCTCGGCATCAGCAGCAGCACTTGCCTTAACTACGAGCATGCAGGCAAAAACCGCGGCTCCTTCAAAATGGAAAAGCAAAATCACGATATGAGCTGTAAATATTTTGGACAGCGTTGCGTTTTGAGCTATTCTGTCATTTTGCATCTTTTACAGCTTTTGGTGTGAATGTACAGTAACCCACTTGATTACATTGCTACTTTATTCCGGTCACCAATTTATGCCTTGCACGGGCTTGCTGTGCAGTAATACAATGTAAAGTTGTTGTTTTTTTCCCAAGCTTTGCTTAAGAGGCTAATGTAGCTAACAATAACAATGGCTAGCCAATGACAAATGGGAAATGACCTCTCAAGAGCAACTCGTGAAGGTGGTTAACAAGGCCATCTGGAACACACCATTTGTTGTTGCTGGTGATGTAAAGAGGCTCTATTACGACTAGTTAAAATGGGTACAGTGCCACCTATCATACCGGGGCATGACATGCCTCGGCCAATTAATCCATTTTTTCAGCGCCATGTATACTCTTAGAATTGCAGTTTTCGAATTGAGGAGCATAGTTGAACTATGGCTGTAAGAGGTGCATGCAAAGTGTTACGGACGCAAAGTCTGAGCACAAACAAGCTGTCACAGACAGCTTGTTTGTGGGCTATCACAATTCAGCCAGTGGGCTATCACTAATGCTGCGTTTTGATTGGCTGAGCTACTAGTAGGCTTCACAGACTTATGAGGGGTGTTCTCGGTGGACACGAATACTCCCCCTGGCTCTTTCTTTGTATTTCAGCAGACGAAAACATTTATACAAACGTCATATAACAGCCTAAAGCAAAGGGAAAAGTCGAAAAAGCATGATATCAACCTTTTAAAGTCCAAAGCTCCTACCTGACCAAATGTTCAAATTCATTTATGAGGATCAGAAGTTCATTAATCCACATGTGGAAAGGCAAATACATTTGGGACTTCCCTATTAAGAGAGTCTAA
>OOFH01121035.1:0-10974 GCA_900323355.1 Merlangius merlangus | reverse complement strand
ATCTTGACCAGTACTGACAAAAATATTTGATGTCAAAATCCCAAAGCTTGTTGAACCTTTGCATGTGTTAGAACCACACCAAAGTCCAGGTTAAGTCTCAAGTCTTTGGTCACGAGTCCAAGAAAAGTCTCAAGTCTCTGGAAAGAAGTCCAAGACAAGTCTCAAGTATTTGGAAGAAGTCCAAGACAAGTCTCAAGCATTTGGAAAGAAGTTCAAGACAAGTCTCAAGTATTTGGAAAGAAGTCGAAGTCAAGGCTAAATTATTTTATGGTTGTAATAGGGGTGCAGCACTCCCGCTTAATTACCGATACCAATTTGTTGCAACACACTCACTCTTTTACTCATTCAATATCATGTTTTATTTTCCTTCTTAAAAAGGCTTAATATTGAGCCACACACATTCCACACACATCCCAAACACATTTTCATTTCCTTGTTAAATATAAACATAATAAATGGATACATACAACATGAATACATTGCATGCAATATAAATAATATATTGTATTATTATAAAGTTTCTTAGAAATATATAGGCCTTCACATTACAATACATATTATAGGAGCCAAATTTATATACTGTAAATCAGTTTTTTTGTATGTTTTCTTCCTCGTATTAATAGAAGGTTTCACATGTAATAATTTGGCCCATGATTTGCTCTGCACGTATAAACATCGGCAGACAGAGAAACAGAGCGACGCTGGTCTCGGTCCTCTACCTCTTTGTGGGCTACCAAGCTTTGGATAACAAATAATGATGTTGACCGTTCAATGCTCATTGCGTTTAAATACAACAGATTTTACTGCGTGATTCTGGATTGTTTATGAAAACTGTGATCTCCAACGTCCGCAGGTGATTACACGGTTTAGGACCTCTGCAGCTGTGCCAACCAGAGGCATAAGGTTACGCAAGGAATGTTTCTTTAGACTTCTCCTGTAGATTGTTCACCAGTCCCAAAGCTCCAGTCGACTCTCTTTTGAGGACAAGTCTCGGGTCAAGTCAAAGGTCTGAATTGGATCAGTATTGAGCAAGAACGCTGCAGGCTTCATTTGGGAAAAAAGGGCTGCAATGTAATCCCTTAGGGCAATAGCAGCACCCCAATGTAGGTGATCTAAATTGCTTGTTTTTGTCACTGACAGGCTCTGATTATATTCTCACATCATTGAAAAGATCCCTACAGAAAATAATACTCGTTTTTTTACTTTTGTTATTGGGTCCAAAATCTAACTCAAGGAGAAGTCTGGTGAGAGTTGAGTTTTTGTAGGAAGAGAACGGTGGAAATGTGAGTGAGAGGAGGAGACTTAGTTGTGTCGGACTACAGAAAGCATAGCTTAGTGTTATCTAAAATATTTGATAGTTGAGATTGTAATGGCAACAGGGAAACATCCTGCAAGCACCTGAGCAAAAACAAGCCCTTTCAGGAGACGTAGAGTGATTGGCGCTATGGCCCCAACGGAGTACATCAAAGTCTGTTTTCACGGATTACGGCTGCAGCCACCTCACTCAATACTGGGAAATACTAGTACTGTCATTGTGTAACTGAAAAACGTTATAATAAGCAAGGTTGTATATGAAATCTGCCACACACCATAGCGTTATACTATAGGTGTCCGTGAAGCCTAACCCTCACTCAGACATTAAATAAATCACTGCTCATATGGAGCTTCACCATCCACACACACACTGTAGTGTTATACTATAGGTGTCCCCGGAAGCCTTACTTATGTATTGTATTGTGTATTAAATAAATGGCTGCTCAGACGGAGCTTCACCATCCAGACACCGTGGCATTATTCTAGATGTGTTCGAAAAGCCCAACATTCTCCCGGACTCCTCCCAGACAGAACTCCACTAATCCACAAAAACTGCGCCAGCGGTGTGTCCCTTGGATTTGAAGTCAGAGTTCCTAAGAAAAGGCCTTTTTGGAGAGAATGTCAAAAACATAGGATTTTAAAATATTTTTCTCTAAATTGGGGACTTATTTTATTAAGAGTTGGCATTGCAAGAGATGGCATTGATTACCATGTTCATTATCATATTATACAACATACTAAGTTTAAAGGTCCCATGGCATGCTACTTTATGGATGCTTTAATATAGGTATTACTGGGCCCCTAACACAGTATTTGAAGATGTTCCCGAAATTCAGCCGTGGTGCAGAATTACAGCCGCTACGAGGCAGTCGCACATTGAGCTTTCCCCAAACGCTCCGTTTCGGTGTCTGTAGCTTTAATGCAAATGAGGAGGAGAGAGGCAGGTCAAGGAGGAGGCTGGGGGTGTGGCCCTGAGCAGCTTTTGGCCACGGTACTAGTGATATATTTAATGATTATTAGGGGTCCGAGCAGCAAAGCTGATTAGCCCCTATTGTTTCTGTAACATTTTTTTTCCCTCAGATTCTGTAAAAGGCATACTGCAGCCTATACCGTAAGTCGAAAACTCTTGAAATTTTCAGGTATGGTTACCAATAACCCCCTCTACACATAAACCCAAATTTGTGATACTGCACCCAAAGGTGGCGCGATTGTAAAAAATCATGAATTTGGTTTATTTCTCCTCACCAGATTGACCTGTGCTGTGTACCGACATCCATACTTACTAGCCTTAGTTTGAATACGTAGGGCTTTCCAATTCAGATGGGGCGAAAATAAATGTACTGAAAGGACCCAGATAGTACTAAAAAAAAAAAACGGTCAAATCGGTCAAAGTATTTATCGATGTACACTTTTCGTACTAAACGGCAGCCATCTTAGTTACATAACGGAAGAGGGCCAGGCTGAGCCAAAGTCGGTGCATTTTCCACATAGCCTGGATTAATAGTCATTTTGTAGGTTTTATAGCTTTTACAGCTTTTTATAGCTGCTAGGCGTAAAGAGTTCACCGTTCAAAGCGGGATGTTTATTGCGGTGGAGGAGCTGCGGCAGCAGTCGTGATCGTAATTTCCGGTTAGTGCACCACGGCGCATTCGATTTGGAACAATATTGACATCTGAAAATAAGCGCACTTATTGAGTACAGATAGTGTACTACGTTTAAGTGTACTCATGGAAGTATGGATATTGGAACACAGCACTGGACTCAAAATTCTTTCATAATATTAATCTCCAGAATCAGACGCATTTATAAAACCCTAAAAATGTATCATTTCATATTAAAGCTAAACATGATAAAAAGATTCATAGGCTACAAAAATAATCAAAAATTCACCAAAAACGCCACATAAAATCTGATCACACAATTTTATAGAAAAGCCAAACGTCCACAGTCTCAACCCATTTTGCCTATATGACCATTTTGTCATTTCATATGGCTATCATTAGGTGAATACCATTAACAGTGCATATTTTCAGATCTGTACTCTTTTAAGAAAGCCCTTAATTCTCTTGTGAAATGTGTGCTTGGAGTTTTGAGGCTTCATGCAGTTCAGGAATGTCAGCGGCTCAATGGGATAATGCCTTGTACTGGTGATCCTTAGATTGAGTGTTCGAATCCCGTTTAGAGCATTATGAACATGACATTCTGTCATTGCCACTCATTTAAAAAACACAACATTGAACAGCACCTGAAATGCATTAGGCAATCAACATCCCGGCCCATTCGTTCCCAAGTATCTGACTGCCAAGACACAGTATGGCATTAAGGGGAACTTCTTGGTTAACCATTTATCCTTCACAATGAACTCTGTCATATTATCATTTCTTCCATTAGTGTTCTTGACAACAAATGTTTAATTTCCGTAGAATTTCAAAGATTTTTCAGGTATTTGCTTTTGTGAAAGCCCTTAATTCATTCGAGAAATGTTTGCTTGGAGTTTTCTGGATGTTGTGTGCTTATCAATATACATTTTCACCATGTGAATGAGGCTACATTTCAGGTTTGTCAGTGCCTCAATGAGATAATGCCTTGTACAGGTGATCCTTAGTTTGAGAGTTCGAATCCCGATTAGACAATTATGAACATGACATTCGGCCATTGCTCTGCAACCCAATCACCTGAAAGCCAAGGCACAGTATGGCATTAAGGGGAACATCAACATCTTTCCTTCATAATTATATCTCATATTTATACATCTTCCATTAGTGTGTTCTTGACTTTTCATTTTGCTCGGACCCCGTTAATCACCCCTTGTGGTTATATTTTTCCTTGATTCAATTCGCGTCGGTCAGTACACCAAGGAAATTTGTTCAGAATCGTGGGTTTGTTCGTTCAGTCGAGGTTCCGGTAGTGGTGAATCGAATCATGGAATGCACGGTTCTCAGCTGAGTCAGTCAGACTCAGCTCCTTCCTCGTTGTCATTCTCAAACGATCGTGATAGTCGGTCATCAATCAACACAACATTACAACTTTAACCAAACGCAGTGGGATGGGGGGGCTGTAGGTGATTATTAGATGTTTAACATATCAGCAAGATAATAGACTTGATTTAGCAACGATGGTGGGGGTCTCGGGTGGAGAATGAACCATGAAAGAACGAGACAGATTGACGAGACATTCAAAAATTTGATTAATATTTGATTAATCTGGCATGACACAGTACAAAGACAGCATGCATTTACCATTTCACTGATATTGAATTGTATTATCGTACGCTCGCTCACTAAGCCTCTTCCCTCTTCACTACTCAGTCAGTGAACGAACAGCGAGTCAGCGACTAGTGGGTCTGGGAGGAGTCGAGTCTGAGATCGAACGAGAGAGAAGAATCAGTTTGGTTCATTCTTGTTACAGATTCTTTCATTCAAACAGATTTGGTCGTAAATGACACATCACTACACAGTACCATGCGCTCTGTTTACAGTGGATGCATCGGACTGGCGAGGCGCACACAGCCTTTGGCAGTGTTTTGTAAATATTGTAGAACACTCCGGGTGCCCTGGTGGGAGTCCTGGAGCTCTACATCGAAATAATATCATATTATACATAGATATCTATATCATATAATATATATTATCACGGCCAAAAGCTGTGTGCGCCTCCAGAAGATATTATAAATCTCAAACAACTGCGTCGGGTTCTCCGATGTCTCTGGTTCTTCCACTTCCACATCAATCTGAAGTAGACTGAAATGAGACATGGAGGAGGAAGGGATTGTCTCCCGCCGAAGCCCCGCTGCTCACTGATGAGGCACCACCGCTTCGGAAGCGTGCAGTGTGCCTTGCGGCGATGGAGCCTCGCGGCGGCGGGCAGCGAGCAGCGGGGCTCCGGCAGGAGAAAATCGCGGGCAACAATCCCTTTCTCCTCCTTGTCGCGGTTCATGTACTTCAGGGAATCAAAACCAAAGTTTTTTTCCCCCCAATTCCTTTTCAACCATGGCTGAGATAAACCCAACTACGAGTCTTGTTGTGGAAATCCCAGAGACGTCAAAGAACCTGACGTATTCAAATATCGCGAGAACACTACGTGTCATCGTGGGATGCCAATATCGTCATTGCGATAAAATTCGATATATTGTGCAGCCCTAATATATATTACATATAATACATATTATCACGGCCAAAAGCTGTGTGCGCCTCCAGACGATAATATGAATCTCAAACGACTGTGTCGGGTTCTACGACGTCTCTGGTTCTTCCCCTTCCACCTCAATCTGAAGTAGACTGAACCACGACATGGAGGAGAAAGGGCTCGTTGCCCGCGATTGTCTCCCGCCGGAGCCCCGCTGCCCGCTGGCGAGGCACCACTGCTTCGGAAGCAGGCAGCGTGCCGCACGGCGGTGGTGCCTCACGGCGGTGGTGCCTCACGGCGGTGGTGCCTCACGGCGGTGGTGCCTCACGGTTCATGTACTTCAGAGTCAAAGCCAAACTTCCTTTCCCCCCAATCCCATCTCAACCATGGCAGAGAAGGGGAGGTAACATTTCCCTGTATGACAACATACGGGGAAAATTCCAAATCAGCGCTTTTTTTCTACTGGGGGACCATAGTCAGGCTAGGGGAACTCATATTCATGTTAGAAAACATCATCAAGTGAAATTTTCATGGCATGGGATCTTTAAAACAAAAACAAAAACAGCAGCTAAGCAATACAACCACAGGCAGCATTAGAATCCTATTTTAGAATAATTTTAGGTTTTCTTTCTATTAATAATGTTTCTGCTGGTGCTGGGTTGGTCCAACACTCAGAGACTATGAATCATCTGTTGGTCATAAATCACAGCCTCACAGATAAGAGGTAGGGTTACATGTAGGGGAATCTATTGGTTATACTCATTTTGTTAAGATCATAACATCAATCAATTCAGTTGGTTTCAATCTGCGACCTCACCGCTACATGCCACTTAGTCCTACACACTGGCCATTGCCATTTCTTACTCAATGACATATCAGCAGCACCAAGATGGGCTCTAGGGTATTGACAGGTATTATACAAATGCAACATTTTTATCAATACTGGATTTTTCCAATATCCTGCCGTCCTTTCAACCGTCCTATTGTTTTGTCCATATAGGAATAATTTTATGAATTCTTCACTCTTTCCATCAATAAAAACATTGCAGAGCGTCACTTGATATTGACAACAGACCACCCTTTAATCTTGAGAAATGCACTTGGGGACTCCCTCCCAGGCGGTGTTGTGATGTATTGGCCATCTGGGGGTCTGCAGAGCGGATGAGCGGTCCAGTTACCAGACTGGGCCCTGCCCTGCAGCGTAGGGGCTTACTGCCTGACTGGGGGGGCTTACCAAGAACGTGACTCTGTTTGAAGCGGTGCCTTAAAGCATTTCCTCCCTCTCCGTGTCATTCTTGCTAGAGTAAATGGCTTCTCTTCATCCCTCGCTTCTCTCCCTTTTTTTTTTATAGTGGGCTCTTTCTGCTCTTACTTTTATAGAGGCCTGGTAATATAACATGAGCAGCGGGGAGCTGACCTGGCCATGACCACAGCTAGAACCTCATCAGACGGCACACACACATACACTCACACTTAAGCCCCGTCCACACGGGCGAAAATGATCTTTTCCCCTCCGTTTTACTTTGATGCGTTTCAGGAATATCTCCGTAAAGACGGACTCATTGCGAAAACGCATCAAGCTGTAGAAACACTGTAGTACATTTACAAAGTGGCTGTATTTAAAGGGGCCCTATTATGCACTTTTTTTTTACTGTTTATTATTTAATTTGTTTGACCTCATAAAATTGATTTATAACAATAAAGCGCTGTCTAGCACATTATCTTTTTTCCTACTTTTATGAGTATTACAAACCCTATGTGGAACCCCCTGTTGCTTAGAATTTTGAATCATTTAGAATCTTGGTGCTGACAGTGTGCCGACGCCTCTTCAGGCACTCTGTCGTACTATGGCTTCAGTGCTACCTTAACAATTTGAGCCTGAGTCGGACCCTGAAAGCGATAATGGAGCTGACGACGCTAATGCATGAACAATGTTAGTCGTAGAATGGACCAGGAGATTTCAGTGGTAAGTTTTTGTTTATGCTATTATACACACACGCGATTTATCATGTATTTAGCCCAGCTTTTCTGACTTAGCTTGAGGCTAGTAGACTGCTCGTACTATTCAAGCATCCGTAACAAGCTTTTTATGTCCCGACATGTCATATTGTTGACTACTTTTGTCCGTCAAAATACACTGTTATAACTTATAACATAACTACCTATGTTGACCTTCTGGAATTGTGCCACTATGCCCAACGAAGTGGAGAATGTCTGCGGTAGATAGATCCCAAAGGTAAAACTGATGAGCTTTAAGCTACACCTGTCATATATTTATCATCTTTGGAGGATGTTATGAGATATACATACACACACACATCCTCAGAAGATGAGTAGCCTACCACTATCACCACAAAACCTTATAAGTAACTTCTACTAAACTATGTTGCATGTTTAGATCATCTTTACCATATAGCAACAGTAACACCAGTCCACTTGTAATGGAAAACGAGTAATCTCCCCATTCTCCTCACCTGTTTGCTGTAGTACTAGCCAACTTTACCATGTTTGTTACGTGAAGTCATTAGTGATACAGGGCTCCAGACTAACTTTATGCGTTGGTTGCACTGGTGCACTTAACTCTTTTTTTTTTACCAGCACAAAATTTAGGTGCACCAAATTTTTCATTGCGTCGCCTTTAACGCCATAAGGTCACCTTTTTATCGCTCTCCATAACTTTCATACAATGTGCATGATTTTTGAACAAGAATAATGGTGCGTTCCAGGCAAAACGCATCCCGTGTTTTCACAACCTTCTACCCGTGAAAATGCCCTGGAATGGCAGACAAACCCGCAACTCACTACCCGTGAACTTGTACCAGACCGATTCACTCCCCGTTCCAGCTCGTAACTTACAGGCTAAAAAGTGTCCCTGGAACGCAGCTTGAGGTGTAAAGAAATGCTTGTCTTTATTTGAAGCACAATTATATATAAAAATACAAATAAAGTGTTTAAAGTTTTTCACTGAGCTGAAATGGAACATTTCAAACTAAATAATTAAGCAAAATAAAACATTTCCAAATAAAAAGGGCTTGTGCGGGTAATTCAGACTCTCTGAATAACTACTCTCAGTAGTAGGGCAGACTGTATAAATAGGAAAAAGCAGGCCTTTAGAACTTCTCACTAATGCAAGAGAACAACATAGGCAAACAATTGAACATAACCTCCAAATGTCAAATACAAAAAAACTTAATGACACAATGAAATCAGTCACTAATATGAACCCTGTAAAGAAACAAATAACGAGCACCAAAAATCAAACGAGTTGAACGACTTTTACCTGAGATTCGACAGTCAAAACTTCTCTCAGGAGTGTGACAGGGTTTTGCAGTCCCTGCCAGACACTGATGACACCTGCTGCCTGGAAGTCGACCCGACCAGCATCCGCCGTCTCTTTAGTAGAGTACGTACGGGCAAGGCCGCAGGCCCAGATGGCCTGCCAGCTTTTTTACTCAAAAGCTGTGCAGAGGAACTAACAACAGCATGGTGTCCAATATTCCAAAAGTCACTTAACATTCACACAGTTCCAGTTCTGTGGAAGAAGTCAATTATAACTCCAGTGCCTAAAAAGCCCTGTGCCACAGAAAACAAGGATTTCCGTCCCGTAGCCCTTACTTCTATTGTTATGAAGTGTTTGGAAAGATTTGTTGTGTCACTGCTCATGAAGGATGTTGAACCAAAGTTAGACGTGTACCAGTTTGCGTATAAGCAGGAATGCAGTACTGATGATGCAATCCTTTGCACCTTGCACTTTATTTCCAAGCACCTTGAGAACACAAAAGCGTATGCTAGAATTTTATTTGTAGATTTCAGCTCAGCTTTTAATACAGTGCAAATTCACATACTATTAGAGAAGCTCAAAGACATGAGTGTAAACCCCACCTTGATCAAATGGTTTTACTCTTTTTTAACGAACAGAACACAGCAAGTGAAGGTCAACAGAACACTGTCAGACACCAAACACTGTAACACAGGAGTCCCACAGGGTTGCGTTGTATCACCAACACTGTTTACGTTGTATACTAATGACTGTAGGACTGTGCACCCTAACAATTATATGGTGAAATTTGCGGACGATACCGTGCTCCTGAGCCTTCTACACAAGGATATGGACCCCTCTGTGTACCAGGATGAGATATACCTATTTATTAAGTGGTGTGACACCAACCATCTAATTTTAAATGTGACCAAAACACAGGAAATGGTTTTGGATCTGAGGCAAGTGACTGACCATGAGCCAGTGATCATCAAAAATCAGAAAATCACCCGGGTATCCTCATACAAGTATTTAGGAGTTCATATTGATAATCTTCTGTGCTGGAACACACATATTGACAACCTGTGCAATAGACTGCAACAGAGGCTATACTTTTTGCGAAGATTAAGATTGTATGGCGTAAGCAGCCACATCATGATGATTTTCTACCGTGCCATTGTAGAGAGCATCCTTAGATATGGGATCTCCTCATGGTTTGGCAACCTAACCGTGAAGCTGAAAAGCATACTGGCGGGCATGCACAAAACAGCAATGAAAATCGTAGGGAGGAAAGAATATGAGCCTATACAGAGCATATATGAGCAGGCAGTTAGGAAAAAAGCAAAGAAAATTATTTCCAACTCCCAACACCCACTCTTCCCTGAATATAAGACCCTGCCATCAGGGAGGAGACTCCGTGTGCCGCTATGCAAATCCAACCGCCTTAAATTATCATTTGTCCCAGCCTCCATTAAGCTGATGAACAATGTGCAATAGAATGATGTGCAATAAATAGGTTACCACTTTAGCACATAGTACTTTAGCACATAGCACTTTAGCACATAGCACTTTAGAACTAAGCACTCTAGCACATAGCACTCTATCCATAAGTTCTAGTGCAATAAACACTTGCACTAGATACCCATACTGACTTTCTATGTAATACAGCAAGGTGCAGTTTAAGTCTATCAAGCCCCATGTTCTCGATGTTGAAATGTTGGTTGTCTGATTGTGTTTGTGTCTGTGGTTGTGTTTTTGTTCTGTTGTACTCTTGTGTATGTTAAGAAAGCAATGATGCACTGTGCCCAAGACAAATTTCCCCACGGGGACAATAAAGTTGAACCTTGACCTTGACCTTGGAACAGTAGGCTTAGTTGTTTTTTTTTACCTCACTTAATTTTCCCCCCCTTTTGTCGCATTTATTTTCTTTATCCGTTTCAGTTACTCTGGCGCTCAGGACGTTCGCAATTTTTTTTTTTAAACACAAGCATTAAACAGAGCCAATAAGAGGCAAAGAACCGACCAAGCTCTTTCTCTTATTGGTTTAGACCACGATATGATCCTACCATGAGTAGGGATGGGGATCATTAATATTTATTGATATCTATACCATTTTCGATACTCCTACTCCAACGATCCGAGTCTTTATTGATACCACTATCGATACTTTTCTATTAATTGCTGGAAATACGAAGCATTTTTAATGATGAGGAAAATATTTAGGGAATGAATAATTGCATTTTAAATTAAATATGTAATTCTTAATAAATATTTACATA
>OOFH01121033.1:5958-17522 GCA_900323355.1 Merlangius merlangus | reverse complement strand
CTTCTATCCTACAGTCCAAACTAAATTATTACACCAACTCCCCTGGCTTTTGTTGATCCTGCAAAGAGGAGCAACGGAAATAAATCAAACTTGTTTAGGCTTTATCTCTGACTATTAGATTAAAGACCCTTTAAAGACCCTTTGTATATACAGGATTTCTCATGGAACTAAAATTGTAAATGTCGTTTCGCTCAGGTTGACTCAGACTAATAGTAATGACTATAGATTAGCACAAACTAGGTGTAAATAATAGCCTATGTTTCTGTCTCTTAATATTGTTGCTCGAGACAATTTAAAGTTAGATGGAAGAAGCAAATAGAAAACTATACACTGCACAAATTAAATGTCAAAATTACCACCCAAAGTATGTTATATTTGCATGTGCTGTCCAATGATGAAATTATCTGAACGTCCATGCTCACAACTCAGGAGAGGAGGAATTTCAGCCATCATTAAAGTAAAGCCTACCCTCGAAAGCTACTCAAACGTTTCAGTAAATGCAGCACTTTAACATCTGTAAATACGCACTATATTTACCATATGGGACACTTCTCCGTGTGGGGTGGGAACCCAGACACATATGACATAACTCACTTATTCAACCTCTTCTGGATGGCCACCCCTGATATTTTTCAGGAGGAAGACATGTAGATAGATAGATAAATACCTTATTTATCCCGAGGGAAATTCAGGTATCCAGTAGCATAAAACAAACAAAACATACATTAAACATACATTAGACTAAAATTAAGATATAGATATAAATTAAAATATAAAATGAACAGTACCTACAAGGTACATCTTGAGGAGACAGAAATGTATAGTTCTTACCACCGTGTGTGATGCGGAGTTTAGCAAGGAACTGCAAGCCGTACTGGATACCTTCCGAGTGGAGCCTCTATTTGACCTTTCCTCTGGCGTTGCGCTTCAGCGGAGAAGTCCAAAAAAAACTTCACTTGCCTGTTTTCGTACATGACTTTCCCCTTTGCTTGTGCCGCTTTCATCACACAAACTTCATGACCAACGGCCTGGGAAAGGGGGCAGAGAGCGTAGATATTGCTGGACCGTTGGGGAACTGGGGAAACGATGAGCGCGTTCAATCTGCACCGCCCGCCGTAGGGAAATTCTCAGCACCAAGGATATAGGGGAGCCACTTCTCCAGGAAGGCTTCTGCATCTCTGCCTTCTGCGCTAGACGATCAGGTTAAGGTCAGGGGGGCGTTTGCTCAAAAAAGGTTGAGAACCACTGGCTTAGTGCATCAGTGTTCTTGGTGTGTTCAAAAACAGTGTTCTTGGGGCTGGGGATTTAGTTGATATCGAACACATACCGCTTCCTGACAACCTGCTGCTTCCTGATAGACAGCGCCACAGGCAGTGATTGGTCACACAGACACGTACCATAATGCAGCGCAAAAATGATACATATAAGTTGCTTATACTTGTGTAGGTACAACACATGAAATGTTGCAGTTTTAAAATTACACCAAATTTATTTAGGAAGATGTGCAAACATGGATGAACTAATTTACAGGAGCGTAAATGCCACTCAAGAGGTGTGTAAATTCTATTTTGAGGTGCATAAACACTATTTCCAAAATTCCAGAGGTGGGTAAACCACGTATACGTGTGTTTAGCCACTACAACCCTGGATATCACCAAGCAACAAGTGAAATTCACAGGAAAGTTCAAATATTTCAACTCGAGCGAAGTGATTGCACAAATCCATCCGTTTGCGCCGAGACACGCACGTCACTCGCGTCGCCACTACACGCATCCACGGGAAAAGGAGAAAATTAAGGCCGCGTTCAGACTGCAGGCAAATCCGATTCAAATCTGATTCCTTCTCATATCCGATTTTTAGGGCTGACTGTCCACACTGTTTTAGCAAGTGTCCAAATCGCATTTGGCTCTGTTTAGACTGGGCCACATCAAGTGACCCATCTGACTGGTTGCTGTAGCAACGACGTCGGAGCGGAGGCGTGTATTGTGTGACGTCATGTAATAGCGACGAGAAAAACAACAAACAAGATGGAGGCAGCTCACATTAGTATATTGTCATACCGGTATATTCCATACCGTATATTCCATATATATACAGTATATTCCATACCGGTAACGTAGCTCCACAACTTGAAACAGGCAGGTGGTTTGGCGCATTGGGTCAGGTCTGGCGTCGCGTAGAGGGACCTCACGGACAGTCAAATCCGATCTGAGTGTTTGGAGCTGTTCAGACTGAGACGCATCTGTCCAAATGCGATCTGAAACTACCTCCCGGAGGTGGTTTCGATCCGTTTCGCAAAAATTGGATTTCATGTGACTTGGCACTGTTTAGACTTCAAAAGAGTCATCCGGTTCCAATCTGGATGGGCTAAAAATCGGATTTCTGCTGGCAGTCTGTACGCGGCCTAATAGATCAATCTGGGATTTTATTAGTCGATTTCGGAAAATTCTAAGGAAGATTGATTTTAATCGGAAAAACAATGACTTGAGGATATGCAACCTCATTTCTCAGCATCATTTTTTGGGGTTGTTTGTTTTAAAAAGTTGAACTCTCCTGCTCTTAACTGCTCTGTCTTTACAACGTCCGACTTTATGCTGACATGTTCTTCTCAAACGTCCCCACAGCCTCTTACTCATCACACTGAACCCATTGACCTATCCGTAGAGAGGAGTCATCACCCTGTCTTCTGTTACAGGCTTCCTACTGTCAATCTCTCATGAGTACCCCCACAAACCCCCCCGTGGGGCACCGTCCCAGCAATACCCCCACTAAGCCCCCCGCTGAGCTCCATCAGGACGAACGATGTTGCTGCACCACGTAACTCAGCGGACGTCCTGGGGCCGTGAAGCGGCGGCTGTCCTTGGGACTTATATTCTTTAGTCAGTTGTTTGAATTAACCTCAGAGCTGAGACAAGAACATAACACGCTCAACGTAATTGACCCCAACTGAAGGCTGAAAACAGGAAATGGGTACTAAATAGCAAGCGTGCTAACTGTCAAAAAATCACATCCCCAGATAACCTAGAATCACATCCAAAGAACACCTAGGATCGCAACCCCAGAACACCTAGAATCACATCCCAAGAACACCTAAGATCACATCCCAAGAACACCAGAACACCAAGGATCACATCCACAGAACAACTAGGATCACATCCCCAGAACACCTAGGATCACATCCCTAGAACACAGAACAACTAGGATCACATCCCCAGAACACCTAGGATCACATTCCCAGAACACCTAGGATCACATCCCAGAACACCTTGGATCACATCCCAATAACACCAGAACACCTAGGATCACATCCCCAAGAACACCAGAACACCTAGGATCACATCCCCAGAACACCTAGGATCACATCTCCAAGAACACCAGAACACCTAGGATCACATCTCAAAGAACACCAGAACACCTAGGATCACATCCCCAAGAACACCAGAACACCTATGATCACATCCCCAGAACACAGAACTAGGATCACATCCCCAGAACACCTTGGATCACATCCCAATAACACCAGAACACCTAGGATCACATCCCCAGAACACCTAGGATCACATCTCCAAGAACACCAGAACACCTAGGATCACATCTCCAAGAACACCAGAACACCTAGGATCACATCCCCAAGAACACCAGAACACCTATGATCACATCCCCAGAACGCCTAGGATCACATCCCCAGAACACCAGAACACCTAGGATTACATCCCCAGAACACAGAACAACTAGGATCACATCCCAGAACACCTAGGATCACATCCCAAGAACACAGAGGATCACATCCCCAGAACCTTTTAAGTATCACATCACTATACAATGAAAAGCAAATACCCTTGTTTTTCTTGGCTTCTTGTCAGACAAACCAAGGAAATCACTTGCTTTGCATGATCAATGAAGCATATTACAACACTTTTTAAAAATATGTTTATTCCATTTCAGAAAATGTATGGCAAAACTAAAGTAAACTAAACTACTTATTGCAAACAACACTTCATTACAATAGACATGAAGGAATCCAGCGCAAGTGGTAATATAGCGTTTAAAAAAAAGAGACCAAAAAAAATCTGGTGGTCGATGAGCGTTGTTCCCCCTCAAAGTACGGGACAATGGCACAGGAGATGGTCCATCCATCCTCCGGATGGTCTATCCATTTAAAACCACTCGGGTCAAACCTTAACACAGCCGACAACACTGCATCTGGTCCTTGTCCTTTGTAATCAAGGGTCTCCTCATGTGGCCAATAGGAAAAACAATACCCATTTAACGTCTCAGATGGATGTACCACATACCAGGGCTGAGGCAGGAGACTACATAGAGAAGAGGTCTACTCCACGACCCTGGACACCTGGTGCATCAAAGGAGCAGACCTGTCATTAGTGTGAGGAGACCACCCCCAAGTGAGGAGGGTCTGTTAGCATGTGTTATTATGCCTTTCATCCCGAATTATAAACAGAGTGTTTTGATGGCGTTTTGATGATGTTTGAGTCTTGAAGAAAGAGGTTCCTGTGAGGAACACTGAGAGCCAGCTCTGAACGATATGGACTAGTTCGTTTAGGCAGAGGACTGCCATCCCAGGTCCGAGGTCGGAGGTCAAGGGTCGATCTCCTCAGGAACAATGTTGAGGATGACGTCCTCGTTCCCACGCCGCACCACGGTCCTCAGCTTACCGTCTCTCCGGATGGCCGCGCTGACGTCGTCGGCCGAGGTGATGCGTCCGTCGTTGATGCTGATGATGACGTCGCCCTCCAGGAGGCCCGCGCTGGAGGAGACATTATTTCAGTTACTTTATTTGATGATACATAGTAAGATAGCAGAGTGAGATAACAAAATATAAACACAACTACACAACAATAAAACAGCAGTTGATAGGGATATTCAAGAAAACTTTATTTATCCCCAGGGGGCAATTAAATTAAGGCACGTAGAGCAGACATAACAACAATGTCAAACACGACTAAAAATAGATAAATAAATAAATAAGTTATGGACAATATAAAAACAAAAACAGATATCTGCCAAGAATGTACATAAACTAAACATAAATGTGCAATGGGGTAGATAGACAGGAAATATATACTGTATGTATATATATATATATATATATATATATATATTAGGGCTGTAACGATACTCGTATCGAAACCGAAATCGCGACACTCAAAGCCACGATCCTGACTCACAGTGTGAGAAGGCAGAAGCACGATACGCCGTTTCAAACTCTCCGGTCAAATTGTCAGATTGAAATTTACTAATCATTTTTCTATTTAATAGTCTGCTCACACCGCCGTAAGTATGCGACGAGATGCCCTCTCTGTGATGACAGCTCTCCGTGGCTACGGAGGATTGCATTTCTCCACAGCCGTCGAAGTCCTCATATGTGATATGAACGACATTTATCCAGAGTTGGCCAAGTGCGAAAAAAATTGCCTGTGTGATACCTGTCTCTATTGTTTTGTGTGATTTGACCGGCAGTTGGTCTGCTTATAGGTCGGAATGAAGCGGCAACCGATTATTGACAGGATGGGTACTTTATTCTACTGGACTCGTTAGTTTCTTCACTAAACACACATGATACCACTCGCTCTCCTCGCTCGTCCACTCAATCGCTGACGTCACTCACACACACACATACGCACACTGCCATTCTTGCGCACACACATACGCTACTCGTAACACTATGCCTCGTTATAGCGACGTTCATGTTAGACGGTCATGTTTTTTCCCATCTATTGAAAGTTAGGCTATTAAACATGTTGCATTCTATACGGCCTGATTATGTCATTATTTAAGCTACATAGCCTAATAAGAAGCGCTAATAGGATATTTGACTAAACCACCAAACTAGTTGAGGGTTTTTGCCTACCTGCAAGCATCCTCCAACTGCAATCTTTGGTTATTTATTTATTAATTTAGCTATACTTTAGTAGTATTCTTTCTGTTCAAATCTGTTCAGTGTTCAAAATTTGTTATTAAATGTCACATTAAGTCAATTGTTATATAAGTGTTGTTGAAATAAATGCTTTTTAAATTTAAAAAAAATCATGGGATGTATCGAACCGTGGGTCAAAAATCGTGAGACAAACCAAATGATGAGTTGGTGTATGTTTACAGCCCTAGACGTAGCCCTTCCGTTCATGCTTTTTGCAATGAGGGATTCGGTGAATGAGTCCACAGGTTTCACTCAATTTAACTCGTATTTGACCATGAGGTTGGAGGTCCCCTGAAGCTGTTTAAAGAGCAGTTGGTTCAAACAAGCCTAGTGCATCTATCTTGCACTGTGTGTCAGAGTTCAAAGATCGGTTGTGGTCCGTGTGTCAAGCTGCGAGGGATAATTTGTCTCAAGCCCAAATCAGTAGGAACAAGCAATTTGATCAGAGGGCGGTGGATTGCCGTTTTTCAGTTGGGGATCAGGACCCGACTAGTGCCACAGCGGACATCTGGTCTGAGTGCATAATTTCGTGGACCCTGTTGCCTGTGCAGCTATGCGTCAGAGATCCGGGGAGGATGACCGTGAAGAAGGGGAAACAGTTGGATTCCGCTTAAAGAACTCTGAGACTTCCAAGGATCAGCTAGGGCATTCACCTGTGGAGTGGAAGCGGGAGTTAAGTCAATCCTTTCCGTGTCCAGGTCAATCCTTTCCGTGTCCGGGCCGGGTGAGGTTTCCCGTGTTGAGTCAAATTAAGCCGCAGTTAAATATCCATGATAGACATCAGGTCCAGATGAAATGCATGGAGTTCTCCCCCTTGTCCCAGGACGTACTTGGCGATTCACCCCCAGTCAAACAACACCCGTACAGGCTGGCACACGCTAAAGTGCAGCTTTTGAGAGAGGAAGTGTCTTATATGTTGGCCATTGGGGCAATTGAACCTGCACAAAGTGATTGGAGTTGTCCCGTCTTCCTTGTTCCAAAAGCAGACAACACTTGGAGACCATGCATTGACTATGGGAAGCTAAATCTGCTGACCAAGGCTGATGTCTTTCCAATTCCCCGGCTGGAAGACTGCATAGACAGGATCAGTAGGGCTGAGGTGGTGTCGAAATTAGATCTATTAAAAGGGTATTGGCAGGTGCCTTTGACTCCTTGTGCAAAGGAAGTTTTCAGCCTTTGTGACACCCAATGGCCTGTATGTGTGCAATGTTCTTCCATTTGACATGAAAAATGCACCAGCTACTTTTCAGCGGCTGATGAATACCGTCACTCGGGGTTTGAGTTCAGTTGTCCCCTATCTAGATGATGTCATGTGTCCAGTGATTCGTGGGAAGAACATGTAGTTCACTTGAGACAGCTGTTTGAGAAGCTACAAGATGCAGGTCTTGTAGTCAAATTATCCAAGTGTGAATTTGGAAAAGAGCAAGCGGAGAAAAAAAAAAAGTGGAGCCCATCCTAGATCTTCCACAACCAAAGAACCGAAGAGGAATAATGAGACTATTGGGCATTTTTGGTTTATATCGGCAAGGGCTTAACTTTGGTTGAGAAATGGGGGGGGGTGCAATAATCCGGGGGGTCTGGGGGTACTCACCCAGAAGCAATAATTGCGATTTGAATACCATTTTCTGTATTCATACATACATTTAGGGACTACGGTAACCAATACAAAATCCGGGAAATATTTAAGTTGGTCATCATGCTAAATTATGTCAGAATAAATATGCATAATAAAAATGAAACAAACTTTTAATATAAAGAACATTTCTTTATTCATTCATCATATGGAAAGAGGTCAGTGAACAAAACCTGCCACACCTCCACCTGATCTCTGACATGAATAGGGTGACCTGATCACAATTCACCAGATGTGGGACAAAGACTACGTTTGTGTGGGACAATGTGGGATACCACTGCATCGAGGTAGTCTAAAATAACTTTAAAAAAAAATTAAACATTTCTATTCTGCCCCTTTGCTTATAACCTTATTAGGCTTTGCCATCTGGTTGATTCAGTATCACATAACAGCCTGCAAATACAAACTTCACAAATATATCTTATTTAAATGGAACTTTCCCAAGCTCTCTCACGTGAGAAAACATAGTAGGCATGGAGCTTTCATGCTATTTCACAGTGTATCAAGTTAACACACCTGACTGTATACAATCAAACAGAACAGTCAGTCAAGGCTACAATTGTTATTTCAAGTATTGTACTTTTCTCCAACAACAGAGAGCAACAACCTAACCCCAGCACAACTCAAAACAACACATTAAAGTGTTTGCTATAGTCGAACAATATACTGAACCACATATTCAAGTAGAACATGCACTGGACTAGGCTACATGGAGTACGCTAGGCTGATTATCTGAACAAAACAAAACTCACTCAGCTCAGAATCACATAGATTAACTACACAAAAGAAATGCATTTGAAAATAATCAGCTTTTACTGGACAACGCCAACGGCTAAAGGTACACCTGTGTATACAATTAGGCAATAGGCACTACATAAAATAATAATGTTTTTTGTGAGTCTTGCATTGTTTGTGTCGTTTCACGTCATATTCACCTCCGTGTGAAATGGAAAAATGACTAAAGCTAACATCACACAAAACGATACCAGACTGGCGAGTCTGGTAACGGTAACTTACCAGACTCCATATCCCTAGGATTCACCCAGGGATAGAGTTTCCCATTCTTTATTGTAGCTGCATTTCCTCTTCTTAGCCGTAACCCCGGGATCCCACCGGACGCGTTACGGCTGCGGCACGGCTGGGCCGCGGAACTGCTGCGACTTCTGCCCTGCGTGCATTTTCACCGGGCGCATTACGGCAGCGCTGCTTTTCATTCAGTGACCAATTTTTCAAGTGAGCATGCGTGGTGGAACACATCCGAGACTCCGGGTCCACAGACGCAAAGACGCCAAGTGTACTATAGAAGTGTGTAGGCAGGCTGTCCGTGTCCGCTACTCGTCTGTGGCAATATTCATATTTTTTATATATATCAGGGCCTTACAAACAGCAGCTCAATTCACATTCTCAGCCAGAATCTGACGGCTGGCCAAACGGTAAATAAGCATGATTTGCGGTTAAAAAAGTGGGGGGGGGACACAAACAAGCTTTTGAAAAGAGGAGGGGACATGTCCCCCCCGTCCCAGTGGAAACGCCCATGTCTATCGGAGATTTGTGCCTAACTTTGCTGCGGTTAGTGAACCGTTGACTAACCTCCTTAAGAAAGGTGCCAAGTTTGTCTGGACAGAGGCATGTGAGCGCTCTTTTAGGGGGTGAAAGCCTATACATGTGAACCGGTGTTGCCAAATTTTGTATCATTTAAGCTGGCCGTGGACGCCTGCAATACTTGTGGGGGTGCGGCACTCTTGCAAGAAGACGAAGCTAGGTTGGATAGACCCGTAGCCTATTTCTTGGAGAAGCTAAATCTGCCTTTAGGTCTTTTCTTGGCAGACAAGCATTTTGAGGTGTATGGTCAGGTCAAGAGGTTGTGGTCTACACAGACCACAACCCACTGTCCTTCTTGGCCAAGATCAAAACATCCAACACTAGAGTGTTTAGGTGGTCACTGGTTCTGCAGCCATACAGTTTGAAGATGCTGCATGGGTCAGGGAAAAACAACATCCTGGCAGATGCACCCTCCCGTATGCCGGTCGGGGAGCCAACTTGATCACACTAGAACAGGGTATTTATGGTTCGATTGTACTGAAGTGTAAATATGCTTTGGGGAGCGATTTTAGTTAAAAAGAAAAGGGAAAAAATTATAGACATGGGTTTGGTGTTTCACAATTATATTTTCCCCTTCTCTATGGGGGAAGAGTGTTACGGTAGGGTAGCGTGTGCTTAGGGTTAGGGTCAGTACTCATGTTACACAGAGGGGGCGATGTTGAGGCCTTAATAAGCCATAAGCAGCAAAGTCAATAGAAGGTATTCCCCAATACCTTCTACACCATGGCCGAGATAACCCCCACTACGAGTCTTTACTTGCTGCGGAAGTACCAGAGAATCTGATTCTCTGAGAGTCAGAGAAGCTGAAGCAGTCTTTAAGATTCATAATATCAAAGAATATCCCCGTCAGTTCAGCCGCGGCGCAATGAATGAATAAAGGACATTAACACGTCGGAAGAAAAAAAGATTTCTTTTGACAGATGTGCCCGAAGTTACTACTTTATAACCTCGTTAATGACCAACATTTAGAAAAACACATACTTTTAAATCTGCCTTGGGTGAAATCGAAGCGTAGTGTGTACTGAATGTATATTGTTGATACACTTAAAGGGGAAACTAAATTGCCATGACACCGGCTTCCTCCATCTTGTGCGCCACCTTTTTAAAATAAATAACAGTTTCTCGTTTTCCGATGGCTCAAGGCCCCCGGACAGATCTTGAGCATGTGCAGAACGTAAAATCCTATTCCAATTCGACCGTAGACATGCATGCTTATTGTGACTATCAATTGAATAATCGAGGGGTCTTAATTCGACTGTGAGAAACCTGATTCGATTAGATTTTAGACAGACTAAGGTGCATAGGTGCATCTTCATAATTATCATAGTCGGACTAACCCAATAATTCGATTTTCTTGAGTGTCATGTAAACACACTGCCTGTTTTGGGATGTTATAGAATTCCTTCTGCACCAAAGGATACACTGTCCTCATTGTCTGATTGCTTGTCATCTATTACCTATACCAAAGTAGTTTTACTGGGTGACTTAAAATGGGACTGGCTAACTCCTGCATCTGATTTATTGAAATGTTTTTGTTACTCAACAAACTTGACCCAAATTATAGACTCGCCTAGTAGGCCAAACCCTAAACATCCTGAAAAGTCTACACTCCTTGATTTGTTTTTAAGCAATGTGCTGCAGAAATTCAAAGCTACTGCTGTTTTTGCTAATGATTTGAGTGACCACTGCATGTGAGAGATACTGGTGTGAGAGATACTTGGTTGTCTAAATGTAAACCGCGTATTATAGTAAGAAGAAATTTTAAGTCGTTCTGTGAAGAAGCTTTCTTAAAAGATCTTAATCTGTCTGACTGGACCAGGGTAAACTTGATGCCGGAGCCCGAGTTAGCATTGCAATATTTTAAATCATTATTTTTGTACATTATAAACAAGCATGCTCCTCTTAGGAAATATAAGATTAAAGGGCGTGATAATCCATGGTTTGCAGAGCTATTGTCTGATCTCATCCATGAGCACGATCTTGCTTGTGTCACTGTAAAGAAATCTAAAAATAGCTCAGACTGGCAACATTTTAGACACCTGAGGAACAAATGTGTACCTCAAATACGTAAAGCTAAATCCGTTTTTTATGTAAATGAAATATGTGATAGTTTACATAACCCTTCTTAATTTTTGAAAGTTATAAAATCAGTATCCCAAGGAACTAAGGATAATGCGCTGAAGTTTAATGAAAAAAATATTATAGAGAAGTAAAAAAATATAAAAGCACGCTAGATTCCCTGAACCAGCCCTTGTATTTGTATTTGTATTTGTATTTGTATTTATTTATTTGCACCATAAAAAAACGACAATTACGAAAAACAGAAATTAAAGAAGAATAGTAAGTGCAGGAGAGGTTAAAAAACCCTACATGGGCTTATAAGAAGCACCTCCC
>OOFH01121030.1:0-22804 GCA_900323355.1 Merlangius merlangus | reverse complement strand
CCACCACCCCAGCCAGAGAAACCCCAGCCAGAGCCACCAGAGCCACCCCTGCGAGAGCAACTACCACCCCTGCTAGAGCCACCCTGGCCAGAACCACCACCACCCCCGCCAGAGTCAGCCGCAGGTCACAGTTCACCTCGTGCTCAACCCCCGGTGACATACCCCCCTGCAGCCCGCCTGAGGCGCAGGGCCGAGACCAGCCCCTGGAAGCTAATGTCGTAGCTAGCGCACCGCCAACCCCGGCGAGCCAGGCCCTGGAGGCCCGCTCTCTGAGCTTCAGCCTCTCCCCCTGCTCAGGACACACCCCCCCAGCGGTGGCTACAGACCCCAGCCAGCCTTCCCTCCCATTCCTCCCAAAGATCCACATTGAGGGGCAGGAGTCTATTTGTGACACTCCGGACAACTCTGTCCTTGAGGTAAATGGTGTATAAAATATGTATTCATATTATTGACCCCCTATGGGGAATGTCTTGGGAAGGGAGGACATCTTTCCCGTCAGCTTCAGTCCTGTGTCTTAACGATGTCTCTCTCGTCTCGTTCATTTTGCTGGGAAATGATCTTTTGTGGGGTTTTTTTGATCTTTTGTTTTTTTTGTTTGTTCCAGAACGTTCCTTGGCTGGACTTTGAGCGCTACCTCCGGCCCAGCGAGGGATGCAGCCCGCCTTCCGGGCCCGTCGCCATGGAGACGTTATCGCCCATGGCGATGGAGATGGGCAGTCCCATGGCGGAGGACGGCTCCGGGGACCTGCTTCCTCAGGAGGAGGCTTTGTCGACCCCTGCAGGTAACCACTGGTAATGGGTCAACCTGGCACCTGTCCTCCGTCCACAGCACGGCCCCACCACAGTAGGGTGTTATAAAATGGAAGATAGTGGGTTCATTTATGTAAAAAAAAATACTAAATCTCAATGTTATTGTTTAGGAGAGTGATTGTATATCCAAACTGTGTCTCTGGCTGGCTTAACACTTGTTGGGGTCTTCACTCTCGCTACAGGCCTGCACACGGCGTCTCTCAGTCTCACACCACAGGACAAACAGGTTAATGTCTGCTCTACTAAGCGCCACTTTCACTGGTGTTCACCGTCACCTTAAGAGATATGTATGTGTATGTGTGTGTACATGGGGATGAGTGTCCTGACTGGTTTGGTTCGCTGTGGTGGTTTCCCCAGGCCCAGCCGGCCCAGCCGGACCTGCTCCTCTTCACCCCTGACCTCCGGGACAGGATACGGGCGTCCATGTGTCCCAGGGATCTCATGGTCTTTACTCCTCCCGAGGCATGAGCGGAAAGTTGTTTTTTTTATGGGTGATTTTATAATCCGTGTTTGTGTACCCAGTATATTTTATTACTTATTTGTTTCAATAAAACATCACAACTGTGACCGGAGTGATCAATGGGCTATATTTATTTTGTGATATACCACCATATTTTTTCCTGTTTCATCGCAGGGGAAACATGGTGCATAGAATTAGATACAGAGGGAATCTACCTAAAGCGCCTCTTTGGATATGAGCTGCTTGTTCTTCTTGCCTGTGGCTGTGAGAGCCAGAGAAGAGCTGGAGCCCACTGGAGTCAGGGCCCCTGGGGAGGGGCCCTTCCACTCGTCCTCCTCTTCCTCCCTTCGTCTCTTCTCTTCCTCCCTTCGCCTTCTCTCCTCCTCTTCTGCCTTGAGCTCCTTTATTTGCCTGGAGGACAGGAGTCGGATAGAAGTGTTTTTTTTTTTTTTTTAATGAGATATGGAGGATGCATGTGATTACTAATAGCTACTTAAACTTCATTAAGTTGTGGTTATACTGCCATCTTTAAACTGTAAGTCACTCTATTCAACCCTTTTACTATTTACTGGGCGCCTTCATCCAAAGTGACTCATGTGAATTAAGTTAATGTCCCTCGGGAGCAGGTTGTAGGTTAAGACATCTAGCCTCAAGCGTGCCGGCAGGTTAAGCTGTGGACATTGGTCCACAGCTGCGTTTGCAGTAGCTGAACAACGTACCTGGCCCTCTCTTGGGCCTTGGCCAAGGCGATGCGTTGCTGGGCCTCCTGGCGACGCCTCTCGTCCTGCACCTCCTGGTCCAGGCGCTGGCAGTGCTCATAGGCAGGGAAAAACAGCTGGCTGAAGAACAGGTGTGTCCTCTGAATCCACATGTCCAGCTCACTCTCCTCTGCCTCCTCAACGACTCCGGTCTGCCTGGTGGCCTCTGTGTGATTTATAAATATATAAAGAGCTCACCACCGACTTCTTATTGGGGAAGCTGCATTCTGTGGAACAGACGGGTCCGAAGACCAGGCTGTGCACCTCTAGGGATCAGAGGCAAGCTTTCGCTCTCCAGTGCAGCGGCCTGCTGCGGGGACACACTGACGCACGCCGAGGACGCCTGGTCGTCTGGGTGAGTCCCCTGCTGGACACTGAGTTCACTAGCTGCTGATAGATCTGTAAGAAAAATACACAACACAATTAGTATATGATGTACAGGTATGTTGTCAGCAATAAATGGTGGTGGAATAAGGAGAGATAACAAACCCGTCGTGTTATCCTTGACACCGACTTCAGATCTCCCAAAATCGGAGGAGTTCAGAGCCTCCATCGATTTCTCCATCTAGTCGTTAAAAGAGTTTGTTTTTTGCCTTCAGCTTGATTAAATGTGTAAGAGCTCAGGGCATACAATCACTTCGTCCATTTCTTATAAATGTGAGAGTGAAGATCAGAAAAACTTTTGTAGATTCTAATAATGAATCCAGAGCGATTCTGCATGTTTCCGCTCCTTATCGGAGCCTTGGATGGCTTGGTCCAACACACAGAGTAAACCCACCTCTGACTTGGAGCTGGACTCTTCAGTGCCGTTCAGACATTTGACTTTTGCTGCATCCTGAATAACCAAGGTTTTAAGAACCATGTTCATGAACACATTCAATGAACAACGCAATTCTTAAACAAATAGCATCATTTGTTTTCTCTAAGACGGCACTAAACAGCGGCGGGGAAATCTGGGTTCAGCAACTCGAAGTCTGCCTACTTTCCGAAACAGGATTTCTCGGCCAATGCTAAAAAAGGTGATTGTGTTGAATCAACCGGACGGCGCTCTGTGGATCTGTTAGGCTGGATGGATGGGGGAGGGGCTGACCGTCTGGGAGAGGTGGGTGGTTGTTGGTGGGGGGCTGTCCCCCGCTAGAGAGGCCCTCTGGTTGGGGGGACTACTTTCCGGGCCGGGCCGAGGTGGTTGGTCTCTAGCTTTCTCGTCCCGCTTCACATCGGCACAACCGAGGAGCACCTCGAAGAACTCCAGGAACGTAACCTGGGAGAGGGTGAGGGAGGGTTTGTGTGAGAGGCGCTTAGCTGCTTTCAATCTGATATGTGCTGGTTTGTGTTAATTAAACATAAGGTGATTAAGATATACCAATCTTCATTAGCATCTGACTAATTTCCTCATGATCTCCTCTAAGGAGACCATAACACTAGTATGGCCAATCGAAAGCTTAATTAGCCACTTAATGGAGCAACGGACTAATTAACCTCTTCGCAAACATAGTTGATCATTTACATGCAATAGGTGGTTCATTTACAAGACATGAACAGCAGTATGAATATCCATCTCTCCGTTTGCCCACCGTGATCAGAAATAGGGCTCACAACTAAGCTGCCCTAAACCATAGTTTAATGATGCCATTTGATTAATGTCTTCATTTGTTCCACATTCACACTGTTTTATTTTGTAGCGTGTATATGTTAAAAATGGCCCTCCAAAATGAAATACGATTTGATTCCTTCCACTATTTATTTTCTTTTTGATTTGAGACGCCAGTGACATTTTCAGTGATGAGAAAATCTATTTGCTCAAATGACAGAAGGAACAGAGAGGAGAAACACGGTCAGTCAGTGTAGTATTAACCTCTTGCTCCATGTTGCAGTAGGACAGGTTGCTGGGGTCCTGATTCACTGCAGTATAAACCTCCAGTAGTTTCCTCGCGGTCAGTTTAGTATCCAACACCTTGAGATCCTGGTGAGATAACAGTGGAAAAAAAAACACTAATTGTGAGAATCATCTTCTTGTAACTTCTGATATCTGGAAGAGAGGTTGATTTAGCTTTGCTATATGTTCTATCTTATAACTGCCTTTAGTCATAATAATTCACGCTGAATTGTATATTAACTTAAGTCAATTACATTTTTATAGCCCACACAGTTATAGTCTAATAGGTCTTCACAGGCCACCTTTTATGACACCCACATAGGAACATAGTATAGTGGGGGGTTCTTCCTTCCATGGATGAGGCATAATGGGCAGGCATAATGGTAGCACAGCAAGCAAATCCTTTAAGTGCACTCAAATAGCCACAGGTTTACCTTAAACATCAACAGCAGCTGCCGGCAGGTCATGGTGAGGCCGGGGGAGGCCGTGTGGCTGTCCTTACTCATAGCCTGATAGATCCTCCAGCAGTTCTCCATGTAGCTCATAGCAATGTGAACTCTTTCCACATTACTGAACAGAAAACCTGTTTTAACATCCACAAGAGAGACATCCATAGTTGATAACAGAGGTACCGATAGTGGTTGAGAGACTGTGATAGTCCATACATTTTAAGAAAAGAGAGAGAGCTTATTCCCGGAGATTTAGTCAAATCTGTGTGTGCGTGATGTTCCACCCAAAGGGCTCCTGTACCTTTAACAATCTTTGCATTAGGAAGAACGTTGTCCTGCATGAGTTTGGAGAAGCACTCAGCTAAAATGTTCTTCTGAGACCTGTGATGGGAGGAGATCACTGAGATTTGTGTGTGTGTGTGTGTGTGTGTGTGTGTGTGTGTTACCATGGAACAGCTTTCCCATTAATTTCCTTATTGAAGGTGTTGATACGTACCCCAGGGCCTGGTGGAAGGTGTGGTAGGCTATGGACACCAGAGAGCTGATGAGACTGGGGAGCAGGATGCCAGTGTAGGGAGAGAGCAATTCCCCTTGTGGTGTGAAAATAAAGAGAGTATATAACACACACACACAAAACAAAAAAAACACATCAACATGCAATTACAAGCAAACACATGGCTGGTTAATATAACAGCTTTGAAGTCCGAAACAGCTTACAAGGTTCTGCATTATTCATTAGAGATTCTCCGGCTGGGACTCAAACCACATGACCATCTGAGTTCATGGCTGATATGGTGAGACGGATCACATCCACATCTGTACAACTGCAGGCTCACCCGGCACTAGGCGGTCCAGCTGAGCCAGAGAGGAGCTGTGGTGGTGGACCTTACAGTCCAGGAGCAGGCGCCAGTACTGAAGGCGTGACAGCAGGAACACGTTGTCGGGCGACTCGGCGTGGCCCAGGCTGCTGTAGAAGCTGTAGATGGACCTGAGCTGCGATACGTGCCTGAGCACCACAAACTCCACCTGCAGGATCAGAGTTTCTGAGTAAAGTAAAGTCCAGGGCAGGCTCTGTCTGGAGCTTTTGGGCGTTCCCGGTACAAGGCACCTGTTTGTGTTCTAAGGGCCTGATGCTCGCGGGGAGTTTCTCCAGCAGGAAGTCGATGTCGAGCTCCATGTACGGGCCTAGCATGGAGGAAAAGCCCTGGCCAGGCAGCCGGTGGGTTGGTCCGCCTACAGTGGAAAACAACACACATTGGTCCAACGAAGTCGGCTGTGTTCAAGGAAACCCAAACCGCGGCAGCCCTGCTGCTCCTCCGGGTTAGGAAGATTCCCATCCCAACAGGGATGACAATGAAGGCTATAAGAGTCCAAATAGCTCCGTGAAGCTCACCACGGGGGGGGTGCTCAGGATGGGGGCTGGTCGAACCGTCCAGACCCCACTGAGGAAACTCCAGCATGTGGTCGTCCACAAACTCTCTTTCGATGCTGCGACCGTTTGTAAAAGTGAACTTTCCCTATAAAAAAAATCACAATGGTAAGGTCACTTTAACTCGGAAAACACCTTGTCGTCACTCATTTAGAACCTGTGGTGATGTTTGGAGTATGAGGTCAAAGGTTGACCCCCGGGATAGCGTTGCCAATGTGAGCGTTTTACCCGTCCATGTTTTTCGTTTTTCCTCCACTCTCCTTGGTAACACTCCCCACTGGCGTAGCAGAAGGTGCCCCGGCCGTGCCTCTGCCCCAGGACAAAGGCCCCCTGGTACTCGTTCCTCCTTGGGTACTGGGACCCAGGCACCCGCCAAACAAACCAGGTGTGGGTGCCCTGGCCGTGCTGCAGAAGAGGACACCAGTGACTACTTGGCCCCGCTCCATCATTTGTAGCAGGCTGATTAGATTGACTAAGATGAGACTGAATGAGGATGGTTGTGCAGACATATATTCAATCAGGGAGATCATTTTTGTATTCTAATGAAATAATGTGTTTCTCGTTTTGTTAAAGGTGACAAATTATGCCACCAGGTGTGAGTGTGATTAGCAGTGACGAGCCGACTCGTGATGTCAGAAGAGGCAGATTTGCGAAACGGCTTGTAATGGCTAATCACACTCACACCTGGTGGCATAATATGTCCCCTTTAATGTCTTGTTATATCCACCATGTGAAAGCCAGAGAGGGAGCCTGAATCATGGTATGGTATTGACCTGAACACCGTTGCTCCATGTCCCAACGTATTGCTCCCCCAGTGTCAGCCACTTCATGGTGCCTTCCCCATGCCTGGCGTTGTCCCGCCACTCCCCCTCATACAGATTGCCAGAAGGATAACTGCAAAAGGCACACATTATGAACCATCAACCTACCTAGTCTTACTGGTTTACCATCAAGCCATTGAGCAGATGCTTTTTACCCAAAGGGACTATTCTCAGGGACACACGTCATCAATGAGCAAGGGGTTGCCTTGCTCATTGCTCAGAGGCCCACGGTTATCTAGCTACTTTCTGGATGGCGCTATTGTCCATACCGTCTCACTCCCCAACCTTCTCTCTTGTTCCCCTTCCAGTGGCCATCGTACCAGGAGGTCTCTGCCTGGTTGTAATAGATCACACCCTGATAATAAACAGACAAAATATCAAGCAACAGCGCAGGTTTAACACAACTATAGTACTACTGTCTCTATATTAATCCAGATGTGTCAAATTCTTCAATCACCTTGCCATGTCTTTTCCCACGATGCCACTGGCCTCTGTACAGAACAGGTGTGTTGGCACATCGGTGGGTTCCGATCCCATGACGTATGGCGTTGTAGATATCACCCTCGTAGGAACTGCCGTCCAGCCAGGTGTACTTTCCATGGCCCATGGGCACGTTGGCTACAAACTGGCCCTGTTGCCGTCAGAACGTTTAGAAGTTCACTAGACACTTTTATTTTGTAGGATGTATTTCTATGCAAAGTCTCAAAATATTTACCTCATATTTCACTCCATCAGACCACGTGAAGAGACCATATCCTTGAACGAGACCCTCGGAAAATGTACCCTTTAGTGAGAAACACAATGGATTTCAATACAAATGCAGATCTGCGATGTTGAGTACAGCTCAACTCTACAGCATGACATGCCACCAGGTGTAGTGTGAATAGCCGTTACAAGCCGTTTTGGAACCTGCATGGTGGCATGTCATGGGACCTTTAATGTTGTTGAGCACCAGTAAGGCTACCTTGTACACATGACCACCTTGGAAATGTGCAACACCCTCTCCATGCATTTTGTTTTTGTACGTTTCCCCTTCATACCTGCCAATGGTAGGGGAAAAACGATTAATAATATAATTGCATTCATTATCATTAAGGGTTAGCATTTAATTGTTTCCCCATATTATCATGAAGACTATGCCTCCATGGAAATAATAAAAATATAATTTAACAGGATATGAGGTCATTTTCACCACTTGTCACCTTTGAACGATAATATCAGAAACGGCAGGAGGTTCATGTATTTCGTCCGTGTGCTGTTGATCCTCGACATGTTGATCCTGCGGCAACTCGGACGTTGTTAAATCAACACCTGAGGACTCCGACACGGAAGGAGCCGGAGAGTCGACCAATATTTTATTTTCTTTTGCTTCGGATGTTTTTTTGGTTTTATTCTTCCTCTCCCCTTTTGCCATTTCGTAGTATCGATGTTCTACTCACTCACGCTCAGAAAGCATTGACACAATCTCCATAGCAACCAAGGCAAACTAAAAAATACGGAAACTTTACTGGTCCAGAATGTGCCCTCTTCAAAATACATCAAAACGGGTACTGGGTATGTCAATTCCTAAACTTGTATTGCAGTGATTGATCATAAAATCATGTTTTGTGACATCTCATTGCAGGCAAACTCACTTCTGTAATTATCCCTCTGGTACTTTTATTTTGCCACTGCAAAGCTTATTTATTGAGATTGCCAAAGAAGACAATTTGAGATTCTTCGCCATTTTTACAGTTAAAATGTTATTGTAGTTGGGGTACCTTGTTTGACATAATTCTCCCTGGTCTATAATACAATAAACTATATAGGATCTATTGGGAAATTGTTCATAAATGCACCTTACTTTATGGCGGACTAGGCACAGCATAAATTAATATGAAACAAAAATAAATAACCAATAATGAAGCAGTTCTCAAAAACGTTTTCACTTTATTAAAACAAAACACAAAAAAATATATATAACTCAGAAAGACACCATCCAGATTTCTTTTGCGCAAAAATCCCCCAAACGTCTTCGGTTCAGTCCTGTGAGAGGACGTCCAAGCTGACCAGGTGTCTCATGGTGGGCCGGCCGTGGGGACAGTTCCAGGGCTGCTCTATCTCTCCCATGTGGACCACCAGCTTCTTCATCTCGGAGACACTGAGGGCCGTGCCGATCATTACCTTGGGGGGATGGAAGCCAATACAGGGGTTAGACAGGAAGGACGGTTGAGAACTATAATTGGTCCCCTCCACTTTTATTTTGATAAATGTATCAAAACTAAGGGGTTAAACCTAAAGTAACATGTTTGTTCCAAGCTTTCATTTGCACTGCACATCCAGCATGAATGAATGTGGTTTAATTGACAAAATTAAAAAAAAGAACTGCTCCAACGATTAAAATGTCCTCACTCAAGCCAAACACACACACACACACACACACTCACAGATTTCCGACAAGCGCGTGAAGCAAACATTTGTCTGACGCGAGACGGCCGACACATGACCCCCGGGCTGTCGCTCAGCATGAAGATAAGCTCCTCGATGTCTGCAGGCCCAAAGGTCCAGTTCTTACTGGTGGGCAGCGATACCAGCTTAACCCGCTCCATCACCTGGGCTACAGCGGCACACCAGAAAACATGCAGGAATCTTTAGTAAGAACTCTACAGTCAACATCTAATGTTAAACATACTACCGTTCAGTCTGAAGTCAATTATCATTCCTGCATTTCTTTGAATCTCTTTGGTCTTAATTCATTGAGCATGCAGTTGCGAGGCATCTTGCTCAAGGTTGTGTCTTTATCGTACCTTCCTCATCGATTAGGAAATCGAAACCATTCTTCTGGAAAATATCCACGTTTTCCATGAGGACGTTCTCGCTTACTGCCGGGAGATGAAGCTTCTGTGGTCTAAATGAAATGTACGAAAAATGCCACTGCTTAGTGAAAGTGCTGGGCAAGCAACCTTTAGAGTCATATGTTCTTGTTCTTCTTACGCAATGAGTCTCTGCCCTTGGAGCACGGTGTGCTGTTGCAGCATTTCAAAGTTGTACTTCTCGTCCGAGGCGTGCTGGTCGATCATGAAGATGTCGGAGTTCAGCTTGGTGATGATGAATCCCAGGTTGAACTGACCGAGGATCTCCATGTCCTTGAATGTGTCTTTACTGTGGAAACGGGGAAAGTGAAAGCTCAGAGGTACGACAGACGAAAACAAGAGCCGTCACAAGCTGAAATATAAATTGTAAACTCTTTAAATGTGTGCCCTTTAAAAACTTTACCAAATGCTAATTACTGTTATGACCTTTGCCCCGCAGTAACTATTCAAAACTAAAATTAAAGTCAAACTATAGGTATAATGAATTTGTAAGTGAAAGGAAATCCGAAGTGCCACTGGCAGTTGTTCTTCATCAATAAGCAGGCGGTTCATACACAACCACAGAAGGAGATCTCACCTGATCTCCTTCCTCAGTTCATCCTCAGCACTCTGGTTCTCCCCGGGGCTGATCTTGGCCCTGAAGCGCCTGTACTTCAAGCGGTCGCCGTCCAGCTGCCTCTGCTGCTCGTGCAGCCTCCCCAGCCTCCCGGCCAGCTCCTGGAAGCAGAACCTCAGCGGTGCCGTCCTCTTCTGGAGGCCGACCGGAGCGTCTACCGTTGAGAGGGACGATCTGGAACTGTCGCGCTTGGTCGGTTCAGGTCCGGCGGAGGAGCCGACAGAGTCCTGGCTCCCCTGGGTCCTGGCTCTCTTGGAGTCAGGACAAGGGGCCGGGTCCTCCTCCCGGGAGGCAGACGGCTCCGTCTTGGTCCCCTGGGCTTCAGGCTCCGAGCAGTGCTGGTCCAAGGGTTCTTCAGACGCCAGGACGTCTGCGATGCAGGGGTGTTTATCGGGCGAGGTGGCCTCCAAACTGCACGGCGGGCTCTCGGGCGTGGCGCTGGTCTGGGAGTCGCACTCAGACAGAGAGCTGCCTTTGCCGGAGTCTTCTATGTCGCTGTCTCGAGTCTTGCCGTACCGGAACGCATCGAGTGACGACCGCCCCGCCGGGGAGGATCTAGCGGCTTCTCCGAGAGGTTTCACGGGCGACTGGATGTGGACGCGAGTGACGGCCTTTTCTGAGCCCTTGAAAAAGGACTGCAGTGTCTTCTGTTTGGAGCCACCGCTCGCAGAACTCTCCTGGCCCCGCTTGGTGTGGCTGGAGAAGGCAGCCCTCAGCCCTGCCATGTTGAGCGAGGACCTGGGCCTTTGGACCTCGTGTTCATCCTCTTCTCGAGGCGCCACCCCCACCTCACCATCAGATGGATCAGCCTGATGTCGTGCTGAGACGGGCCTTGGCTGCACAGATTTAACGCTATCTACAAATAGACAAATGGAATGCTTATCACAGCTTGTTTTGCCACCATGTGTGAGGCTGGTTAGTTAGTCACAAACAACAATCCATCCACTGGTGACATCACCAGTGGATGGATGAAGGCTCGTTAGCTCAACCCCAGCCAATCAGTTGACCCAGTTAGACACTAGTGATGTCTACAGTGGAGTTTGGTTTAGAAAAATCTCAGGGGGTTGTTCTGCTTACTATTGCTGAGATTGGAGGGGTTGTGGTTGAGGCTGATCTTGTTGACCCCTGATTCAAACATGGCCATCAGGGAGGTCTTCAGGATGGCCAGAAGGAGCTTCTCCTCCTGCAGGAAGATCTGCCGCTTGTCTGGGGTGACGTTCACGTCAACGCACTCTGAAACGACGCCGTCACAAATCAGGTTTTCATCAATAACGCTTAGTACAGCTTTCTCTGTGGAGAAGCCCACTCATCGCAAACGGTTTCCTTACCTGAAGCCACTGCGATGTTCAGGGCAACGAAGGGATACTGGTGGCGGTTGTACATGTGGTACACCTCATTCACGATCTTGGTCACCTAGAAGTAGAAAAAGAGTTTAACCACAGGGCAGTCTGACAACCTAGGAGTCAGGTAGAAGATCGTGTACACACTGGGGTTTAGGATCACCTTGGAAGGATCGCACGGCCGTTTATTGATGAAGAAGAACTGCCGGTCAGTGGCACTCCGTCCTACGCCGTGGTCTCCCCTCGACACAAACCCAGTGATCCTACAACCATTTATTAAGTATACAATTGATACAGCGCAGAAGGGAAACACGCACACGCAGTATGTATTCAATAGTCCCCCCTCACGTGAAGAGCTCTTTGGGCAGTTCTGCGTTAGTGAGTCCATAGTCTTCTTTAACAACGTCCGTCGGGCTAAGCTGCTGGAATGGTAGCAGACTTTGCAGCTGTAAGAAATTATGTATCAATCGTTTAAAAAAGCCATGCAATAAGTGTTACAAGAAGTTCCCATGACATAAAACTGACATGAATGACGATGGACTGCAACGTTAATAATATCAATATATAAAGTCATTGGTTATATTTACATCAATGTCAGATGTAAATCACAGGCTATGCTAATTTGTGACAATGCCTCGCGTGTAAAACTTAACCAAACATCATATTTCAATTCAGCGTTTAGAAACGGTTCAAGATGCAAGTCTATGATGAAACTAGAATAGTCCAAATTGGTTTATATGCAATAGTGCACTGTATGTGTATGCAACTGAGGTTTATGAATTCAAATGATCAAATTGAAAGAGGTGCTCTGACCTGTTTGGGCCCGTAAATAGCCCCTATGTTGTCCCTCATGCTGGGGCTTCCACTAGTGTTGAGCACCGGACTCCTTTTCCCCTGTCCTGTCTGGTTGGAGCACGTTATCCTCACCCCAGTGGAGACGATACAATAAGACTGGAGCACATGGATCATCTTGGTGAATTCCTGAAAATAAATAGACAAAAAGTACATAATTGCCGTCGAGGATGAACAAAATATTTCAGGAGGCCGTTACAGATTTCAATCGACTTAATCAAATCAAATAAATATCAAGGCATTGGTGAGTTTGTTGACATGGGTGCTTAAATCCGGTGACTAACAGAGAGTGGAACACCCTGACCACCACTGCTATTCCAGATTCTGCCCCCACCCACCTTTTTGATATTGCGCTGGAACTCCTTGTGGCGGACGGGCAGGGTGTAGAAGAGCTGCCCCAGGCTGACAGTGGAGCCCTGCTGGCGGGGGTGAGGACAGCGCTGGACCAAGCGACCATCGTGGTCAAACACCAGCTTGGTGCCCACTTGGGCAGACTCATGGCAGGTCACCACGCTCAGGTCACTAGCGGGTGTGTGTGAGGGAAAATTATTAAATGACTCATTGAGTATTATAATTAAAATTGGGTGTGCTCAGACTACACATTATGCATTTGTTAACACATTTTCTGTTTTATTTCACAAATATTTAGATTTGATGCATGTTGTTGAATACTTATTTATACCTCAGAGCACATAATGAGCTGAGGGCTTCACCTCTGAAGCCAAACGTTTCCACGTGAATGAGGTCAGAGAACTCTCGAATCTTCGAAGTGTGATGCTTTAATGCTGTGAAACAGAGGATGAAGATTAATCTCATCATCGGGAATAAACGTGATAGCACCCTTTGCCTAGGAACAGAGAGCAAAAGAATACACTTACTCAGTCCTTCAAAGTTGGCTTCCTCTACTCCTTTGCCATTGTCGGACACTTCTACAAGTTCAGCTCCATTATCTTTCAGTCTAACGTCTAGATCACACAAAGGCACAAGCATAATGTAAATGACAGCCTTTAAGACAGAGTACAGGGATTTTTAAATTGAGATACATCGGAATATGTAGTGCTACAAGTCCTGTTTACGCACCAACATTGGTAGAGCCAGCATCGATGCTGTTCTCGACCAGCTCTTTGACAGCAGTAGCCAGGGTTAGCACCACCTGCCCTGAGCATATCTGGTGCACTGAGTGCCTGTCTATAGCTTTGATAGCTCCAGCGGGTTCCGAGCTGATCAAGAAGATGAAGGCAGGGATTAATGAGAGAAATATAAATGTATCTAAAAGTCCAGGTGCATTTATTGTAGATTGGTAACAGTAACAGTTTGACTGCTAGAATAAAAGTGACTTAAACGACATCCTATCGAGTCGTTCTACACTGAAGATGAAGCAAACTAGTCTGATGTAGGCCTAATTAAGTTTAAGATTAAGCTCAAATGTATAATGTGTCTCCTTACCACTCTTCATTCATTTCTATCCGTCGAAGAGGCAGGCAAATTTTGAATGATGTGAAGCTAACAGCGGGAGACGGACAATGTAGTGAACGCCAAGCCTTATAATTTCTTTTGAGGTTTCATGTCTTTACAGGCATGGCTACAGTCACGTTTTACATAGGTAAACACTCGTCCTGCATGAATCATATGTGGTGTTTAGCGCGCGGCAGTCGGAGAGTTCTCCCCCTGTTTACGAGCATCAATTGTGCGTAAAGTTGCGCATAGTTGTAATACGTAAAGTACTATTTAGTTAACAACGCAAAAAAAAAGTTGTATGAATAAGACAATGTGCATTGTTAAAGGTCAGCTAATAAAATACGTGTATGGTCATAAATATAGGTCCTAAAAAATCGAATCATTGCGTCATTTGTATAAAGGTTATGAAGGCTCAGATAATAGGGAGTATCTACAATTCATTGAGCTAGATAAAACGAAAATGTCTGACCCTAAGGTGTTCATAGGCAATAGTTATACTAAATACTTATTTTTTTAGGAAGTAAAATTATTTGTTAATTATTGCTTTATTATTTTGAAGGAGGAAAGAGTAAAGAACTGTTTCTAAGACCTTGCATTTTTACTGGCAACATCATTTTGATGATCCCTCTCTGTGACCTGCAATGGCTGATCGTTGAATTGCGATGCGTGGTGGTTTGGGACCTATCTATATTCTCTTTGAAATTCAACATCAAAGACATATACAAATAGGAAATTATGGCTAATGTAAGGACCCGGACCTAAGCAAACATGGTTGATGGTGTTTGGTGATGGTTGATGCCTTTGTCAAGTTAAATAATCAAACCCCGGCAAGTGGTCCGTGGTAGGCAACATTATGCTTAGTTCGAAATACACAGAGCTAAATATGGAATGCTCCAGCTCCAGCAGCAGTAGTGTGAGCAATATCCTAAGTCGCTACCAAGAAATCGACAATAGTTTATTCAGTCTGACAAGCGAACACGGCGACGAAGACGTCCAGTTTGATAGTAAGCAGCCTTTTAAAACATTGTTTTTGCCTGCACTATGTTCCTCTTTTCGGTAGAACCCAACTACCAGCTCACTATGTATCATGGCATTCCTGGTTTACCTTACCAAATAAAATATTCAAGTTTAGTCCTTGATGTAAAAAATAAAAAGCATATTTTCAGGGGGTGACTTGGCAAAGTGCAGGGTCCAACCACCCAGTGTCTGTAAAATAAGATGCATACATGTATACAAAAATAAATTCAAGTCCCTATGAGTAATTGAGTCCCTGCTCTGAGAAGCAATTATGTATTTCCACAATCAAATGATCCTTGGTGTTTTTGAACTAAAAGTATTTTTTTGACTAACTAACGGAAAGACAGCTGATTTCAACTGTGACAGCCCTGCCCTTGACTTGCATGGTCATTTGTTGACTATAAGTCAAGAGGAGGTAGAAGGGGACTGGTGTGTACTGGCCTAGGAAGATAAGCACTACATCGCAGAACACTCCCAAATTGCCTGCATATGACGGGCTTATTCACGGTCCTGGAGACGTCACAGTCTCCGGAGTGTCTGAAATTATCCTGCCGTGTTCGGTGTGGCTCTATGCTCTGCCTCTATCACACACATTGACACATATAGGGTAAAAATGGACCAAGACAGAGTGAACATCGCTGAGATGATAGAAAGATTTATTGCAGAAGGTAAGCCCTGTCATGAGGGCACTTGGTGGTAAACCATTGTTGAATTGTGGGAACCGGTGGAGCTTCATTGTAAACATGGATCAGGAAAAACAACAAATACTAGTACTGCTTGGGTTGAGGCATCTTTGAGCAAAGGTGCCTACAGGTTAGCAGCAGACATGGGGAAGGGAACCCAGTACCTTATGACTTGGAGTCAGTTACCCTTACAAACTTCTAACCCCCTATTTAACAAAAACAAAACAGATCCTATTCTAACATCATTCATGTTGACGGCTGTTTTTCTGTCCCTGGTTTTCTCCCTCCTTATAGTGTCTGACCTTGAGAAGAACCAGGAGGTGCTATCGGCTGGTAAGCAGTATCCGTCCATCGAGGAGTTTGCCTCGGCCATCCCGAACCACCTTCTTTTGGGCTCACTTCTGGAGCATCTGTGCTTTGTCTACGAGAGCGACCCCAAACGCTCTCGCATGCTCTTCAAAGGTACCCGTGGTCTTTCTAATAGCTCATTAAAGTGATCATGACTAGGGCCCTATATTTATGTTTTGAATTGAATAGACATTTAAGTCTCTTAAATTACTTAATGTCTAATAAAAGGCACCATGCCTATTATGGAGGAACTACTAACTACTAATAAATAGGCAGTCACAGAGTTAATGACTTGATGAAGTAAATAAAATATATTTATCTGTTTATTTTATGTATGTCCTGTTGAATTATTGCAGTATAGGGTATTTATTCGATTTTATTGTCTTACTTTTTTAGTCAGCCAATTTTAAAATAGCGGTGCCAAAATTCATGAAACCTACGAATACATAAAAGATTCTTTTTTCCAAATGGACTGACTACATGTTAAAAGTATAACAGCATCTGCATCGAAGGCTTTTCTCAGGGGAGAATACGTTTTTTTTAGATTACACTAAAATGGTTCCAGCAAGAGCGCCACATTTTTTTTTATCTGATTTGGGTTTTTGAATAACATAATGCCCTGCCCATTTTTAGAAATCAATTGCCGCCCAGCCAAGGCCAAACTGAAATCCATTGCAAAACGCAAACTTGCATATCTGAATGATCTCACACGGTTATCCCATTTGCCATGGCCTTCATTCCTTGATATTCCCAATTACTTACATTTTCGGGCCTTTTTGCTCTTGTTTAACAGTCATCGGCCAGCGTTTAACCACCATGAACCTCCTCTCACCATTGGCCGTCAGCGATGAGTTCAGCACCGTCAGACTCCAACACCACCGGGCCTTCACTGAGCTGCTCCACGCCGCTAGCTCCTCCCTATTCCCTCAGGTAGGCGGAGCCAGCCTCGGACCGCACTGCCAATCAGGCCTAGGGCTCTTTATTTTACTCTCCTCTAAAACCAGATTTTTTTTAGAAGGTTGACTACTTTATCTAGCAAAACATTTCAATTCCCAAATAAGGTACTTTTCGCAATAAACGACAAATATGTGAAAAAAACAAATATCTTAAGCCATTGCCTCTTGATCTACTGATGTTAGTATTGACAATGTGCTATGTGCTCATCGTCTCCCAACAGAGTCAGCAGCTTCTAAGTGCAGACGCACTTGGCCTTCCTGCAAGGTATGAGCCACTCTGTCTTTAATATGAAATATATATTGACAAATATATTGAGGCAAATTCTTTAAACTACATCTACGAATTCTTATTTTTCTTCCAGGCTGAAAGAGGGTTTATTTCAGGCACAGACGTCGCGCTACCTCAGCGAGTTTGAAGAAATCAGTAGACTGGGAAAAGGAGCATATGGCAAGGTTTTCAAGGTACTGTTTCCTAAAACCACTTTTCTAAAAGCAGTGTAAAAAGCAGTGTGATTGGGTGGCCACGATATTGTTGCCTTTTTACAAATTAAAGGATAGCAGCTAATTTTTCTTTTTTTTGTATCATAACTTTTTTACCTCCTCGACAACTGAAATGATAACTGATTCTCATGAATAAACACCAACGATATGGTCGTAATAATGATGATAAACAGCATCAAGTCATGTTCCGGGTTATATCCCCATATAAGGACATCACTAAGTTCACATCCCTCGTGTTTCGTAGGTCATAAACAAGCTAGACGGTCAGAGTTACGCCGTGAAGAAGATTCTCATCAAGAACGTCTCAAGGAATGACTGCATGAAGGTGAGGGCAGCTTGAAGGTCACCATGGATTCATCTTTAGTGGTTTATTATTATTTTTTTACGATAATTGTTATGGTAACCTGTGTGACTAACCAATGGGGGGGGTCGCTTTCCACCACCAGGTGCTAAGAGAGGTCAAAATGCTGTCGAGCCTGCAGCATGTCTGCGTGGTGGGCTACCACACAGCCTGGATGGAGCACGTTCAGCCCCCAGCCTGTGAGTTGCCCTCAAACTGTGGCTGTCCATAGTGAGCTATATATAGGGATCATAGCCTCGTTAGTGTTGCTGACTGCAACAATTCAATCGATTGGTCAATACGGTCGTTAGGAGTTGGGTGTGATTTTAAAGGGGACATATTAAACCACCAGGTGTGAGTGTGGTTAGCCTTACAAGCCGTTTCGAAAATCTGGCCCATATGACATCACTAGTGGGCGTGTCCACCTAGATCTGTGATGAATAGATGAGCAACGTTTACTTCAGTCCACTGGGTAGGCTGGTAGACTGATCTATCCAGCACAAATCTAGGTGGACACACCCACTAGTGATGTCATATGGAGCAGATTTTCGAAACGGCTTGTAAGGCTAATCACACTCACACCCGATGGTATAATATGTCCCCTTTAAATATTGAGTGAAAAAATATTGATATTATATTTACTATTATACAATAGAACAAATAGTAAACAAATAGCACAAATGTTAAAACGTATCTTGCAAATTTTTGCAGACCCCAATTCTCCTCTGCCTGCGCTGGAATCCCCTGCTGCACAGTTAAGGTAAAGATCGTATTTCGAGAGAATAGGTTAAATTCCGACGTCGATACGGTTCTTAAGATCACCCAGAACTCTGCCTCCCTCGTGTCCTCTGCAGCGGCGATGAAAGCCCGGGCTGCAGCAGCAACGGGTCCTCCATCGTCTTCCAGAGCGGCAGCTGGGTCCAGCCGGACCCCGCCCCGCGGGGCAGGGACGCTCCCCGGTCGCTCCCACCCATCACAGCCCTGCTCCCCTCCTCCTCCTCGTGTCCCAAGCTGGCGCGGCGCCTCCCGGAGAGCTACGTGCCGTGCGTTTTCCTGGGTCAGAAGAAGGCGGCGGCGGCCAAGGCGTGCCCCGCACTGGCCTGGGACGGCTCGGCTCTGGAGAGGGAGTGGTCGGGCTCCAGTGGGCCGGACCGCCAGCCGGAGTCCGGCGTGGACACGGCGGGGCAGCAGCCAGTCGACAAGATAGGGCTCAAGGAGGTATGGAAGGCCACATTGAGTTGCGGGTGAGGTATTGTGCACGCAAACATAGCTGTTTGCGTGCAGATACAGTTACATTACAGAGTTACATCAAGGTTTTAAACTCTGGTACTGTTAAATAAACCCAATATTCAAATAGAGCCATAACTCCATAATGTCAGAATTAAAATACAGTTGTGACATTTTGGGCACTTTTATTTTGAAGTATGTATGTATATATTGTTATATATATTGTTATCTATCATATATATTATTGTAGTTATATATTATAGATAATGTAATTAAATAAATAAATAAATATATATATATCATATTATATGGGAATATTTTATAATTTATCTGTTCCCCAAATGTGTCTTGTGATGAGGAACTTTCTTCTCTGTTCCTCAAAAAAAGGAGAAACTATTGTCTTTTATTTCCGGCTTCATGTAGAGGCGTGTGCGTTCCTGTGTGTGTGTTTGTGTGTAGGTACAGTTCCACCTGATGCTCTACATACAGATGCAACTCTGTGAGCGATCTCTGAAGGACTGGATATCGGAAAGGAATTCTCGGCCTGCAGAGGAGCTCTCCTCAAAATGTAACTCACGGGCACGAATACCTCAATTCACTCACACATTCACTCACTCACTCACTCACTCACTCACTCACTCACTCACTCACTCACTCACTCACTCACTCACTCACTCACTCACTCACTCACTCACTCACTCACTCACTCATCCATGATCCACTTTTTCAGGCACAAAATAATTGAGTTGGTACAGAAGCATGTTTTAATTGTTTGTGCGTGTGTGTGTGTGTGTTTGTGGTTTTACAGCCCCAGGTCCCTATGCCTTGGTGGACGTGGAACACACACTCTGCCTGCTTCGGAAAACACTGGAAGGCGTGGAATACATTCACTCCAAGGGGATCATGCACAGAGACCTCAAGGTAATACTCTCCCTGGAAATAACCCCCCTCCTAAAAAGACCACAAGTAAAGTGGCGGTGGAAAGTCAGACGTGCGCTTTGATCCATGTGCACAGGCGGTGTGGGCTCAGTAGGCAATGGTTTTCACAGCAGTTATTTAGTGGTTAGGTTGTCGCCCAGCTATCCAAGGCACTCGCCGGGGTCCTCCACGCTGAATGAGACGTCACCGGGAGCGTCCCAACGGTTGAACACAAAATCGAACATTGCGTCGGGCAGGATGCCCCTCAGCTTCTCTCTGCCGGCGTGCGCGGGGCTGAGATACACCCGGTTCTTGCACAGGTCCTTGAGGCTCTTGGGCTGCCGGCTTAGTGCCAGGAGGCGGTCTCTCTGCGCGGCATAGCACAGCCTCCTCAGCACGGCGGGCAGGCGTCCGCTGCCGTCCCGCACGGAGGGGCCTGACGGTAGGGTCAGGCAGAGGAGCTTTGACAGCAGGCTCCCCGCCCGCCGCACGTTCACCGGGCAGTCCAGGAACAGGAAGAGGCAGCCCGCGCCCGCGCCGGTCTTCCGGTTGAGGTCGGCGCCGTGCGACAGCAGCACGTCCACCAGCTCCTCCTGGCCGTGGATGCAGGCCTCCTGCAGGGGCGTCAGGTCGGCCCGGTTTGCCACCTCGGGGTCGGCCCTGTGACGCAGGAGCTCCGAGATACAGCCCAGGCCGGTGGACTCCGGGCCTCGGCTGTCCCGTAGGGCTACAGCCGTGGTGGCCATGTGCAAGGGGCTGTTCCCTGCCCATCTACTTACCTGGATTATGGAGCAGCAGACAAAATAAAATGGCTTTGTGATTCATGGACAGCCGTTCTCCCCATCCTGGTGATGTTCTGTTGTGAAAGGGATTTCACAGCCATCTCTGGCTGTGGAGAGGAGAGAGGTATCTCACACCTCTCCAATCTTACTTTGGAAAACCCTTTTCAGAATATATATATTTTTTTTTTTTTACTCCACAGATTGTAGGTTTAAAGGTCCCAATGTTTTTTACCCATGGTAATATTAGATTAACTAACCACACGTGGTGGTCAAATATAAGTCACTTTTCAGTTACAAGTCCTGCAGAGTGAAATTTAAAGGATCTAAAACATACAGCGTTGATGTCCGCTCCCAGCTTAATGAGGCTAGATATGATGTCTCTCTGGAGAGTTCCGCTGGCCATGTGCAGCGGGGTCATCCCACTGCTGTCCTCTGCGTTGACATCAGCGCCGTGGCTGGCCAGGATGGCTAATGCAGGCAGCACCCCATAGCGAACAGCCAGGTGCAGGGCGGTCTGACGACTACTGTCGCCACTCTGTAGAAACGGGACCAAAAACTGCGTTTAAAAAGCAATTACGGTATCATATTTTTGTAATATTTGATCGACAAAGTTATACCCTAGCGTTGATGTTGACGCCCTGATCACAGAGTATGCATAGGCAGAGCTCGTCCCGGGCCAAAACGTCACTCAGGGTGGTCTTGAATCCAGGATTTGGTTTGGGGAAATTTCTCAGGTGATGGCCCCAAGTTCTGATCGCTGAGTGCAGGGCGGTGTGTCCTTTACTGTCTCTTATGGGGAGGGAGGGAGAGAAAGGCATAGCATCATAGTCTGGAGGTCAACAAAGCCTCTTTGCTTTTTGTCTCAGACAGCACTAAGAAGCATTTTTTTTTGTCACGTGTCTCTAAATAATTATTTATGTCATAAATTATCTACCTCATAAATAATCACATATTCAATTCAATTCAATTCAATTTTATTTGTATAGCCCTAAAAGGCATACTGTACGATTTCCAGTGATATGCACTTTTTAATATGTTGTTGAAATTGTTTTTTACATCCTGACAGCAATAAATAACTTATGGGCAATGAAAAAGAAGCGAAACAAAAACGAATTCTGTATCGGCTATAAACCTGTTAGAATGCTTACCAATCGGAGACATTGTACCCGAATCTAAAGAACCAATCACAAGCCTGCGCGTTCTCTCCCCTCTGTGTACGAGCCTGAGCCGGCCTGAGCGCGTTCACGGAGGGCAAAGAAAGCGTTGTTGTCATATAGTAGTTCATGACAGTGGACTAGACCTAGTGAGCCTACAACGTCAACACGATGGAAGACAAACAGAAGTTACCACTGCCACCGTTACTTGCCTCGGTTCATCCTTTTAAAAAGGCAAGAAAAAGAAAGACCGAAAATGAAAAGGCAGCAACAAAAAAAAATTTGGAGAGAGCTCCAGGAAAAACGAGGATAAATATTGGATTCGCTTTTCAGCGATGGCGAAAGCTGAGGGAGTGGTATGGCCTGAAAAGTGACGCAATGGTTGCCGTTTTTCTCTTGGACAGGTAAGCTTTCATCTTGTTTCCTGTTTATTTTATATTTGTGTTCAGAAGAAGTCTATTTTTGTGTTCAGGGAATAGTCTGCTCGCCCCGCTAGACTGTCTGCTTCAGTTGACTGAAGGCTCCGACTCAGCTGTTAGCTACAGAGCTACTGTTTAGCTAACACAACTCAAGACTCGCACACTGTACAGACCGTACAACGCAGAAACGCAGCCGACCGTTAGCTCAGCTCTCGCTCAATGAGGCAGCGACAGCGTAGCTACCTGGTTGCCAAGTAGCAGCAGCGCTCGTGCACGGCTCTGTGTCGAGGGGTGGGGGCAGGGAGTCCTGAAGGGTGGGGGAGGAGTTAAACGGAACTCCGAAGAGAAGCTAATTTCGAATCATGCTAGCTCTCTCAAATCGTACAGTATAGCTTTAAACCGTAAATAATGCAGAACATGGGGGTGATATTACCATATGGATATCACAGGGAATAAAGCCTTCTAGCTACATCTTTGATATGTTATTATGTTAGTTAATAGCTACAGGCTTACAGAGTAGCTGCAGCAGATGTCTTTGGTGTACCTTTAGCTAGCTAATGTTAGTTTCATGTGATGTCATCATCGCCCACCCTGTTCGGCATGGTTTGTCTTCTTTTTATGCCGGAGCTTTTTTTCTAGCTATTGCTTTACACTTAATACAATATCGTTAGTACAAGCAGGCTAGGCTAATGTTGCTGGTCAGCTAACCCTCTGCGCTTTCACTGAGTGTTTGTTCTG
>OOFH01121029.1:0-10793 GCA_900323355.1 Merlangius merlangus | reverse complement strand
AATTTGCACTGTACTGAATAGATTATTTGTAGGCTTGGAGGTATGAATAACCTGTTTTGGAAAAATCATAGAACCACCACTGGGATCAGTGACTCTGTGGTTCTGTGTGTCGCAGCAACCTTGGAGACTCTCCAACGCGTCGTAGCACCGTGGGATATGGATCAGTAGATCTTGGTACACAGAGTACTGGTGAAACACGGGTTGGTCCAGAGGGAGAAAGTGTTTGGAGAAGGGAGAGGAATGTAAAGAACGCAGAAAGGGCGGATGCGGACTGACCCAGAGGTAATAAATCAGCGGAAAGCCCTGTATTGGAGTAGGTTACATGGTGATCACAGGATTTAGGAATAATTATGTAGACTCCATAACATGAATAATTATCATTAAAAGTTGTCTGCACACCGCACGTCCACAGAAGTCCAGGAGTTTAATGGCGCTAGGGTAAATACAGTTGCACTCTTCAAAAGAGGAGCTGACCCGGCCCAGAGGACTGTGGGAGCGCGGTGGACATGCACAGTACAACAGACCTGACGAGGTCCAAGTAACAAAATGACAACACAAATACAATATTTCCTTAGAGATTATGATAATAACAGACATTTTATTAAAAATGATCGTATACTCTAGAAATAATAATCGGCATTACTTAAAATTAGACTAAATAAGTACGATAAAATGTTATCCAAATTTCTAGTCCATGTTATCCACAATGACAAATGTCAGTTAAAATAAATAAGAAAAATAAAGTAAAAAAGGGTGTGTGTGTGAGCCTGTTTGCGTGTCTGTTAGGGCCACCGAGGTAGGGGAGATCCTCTCCTACTCAGAGTGATGGAATACACTAGGGGGTACTAAAAGCATACTTCAGATAAAACAATATGGTTAATTAGAAAATGGAAATAATGTATCGATTCGATGTTGACAAACAAGATACTAGTTAAGGACAACACAGAGAGACGTGTTGGGTACATAGTAGTAAATCAAGTTGTGGAAAACATCAAATGCAAACAACAGGTAAAATAAAAGAAGATTAAGTCTTCCAATGTAAATAGTTAGTGTTGGATAATCGGGTAGAATTATGAAGGGAATTGTGATAATGAGTAACGGGTAACACAGAAGTGAGTCGCCTAATATTGAAAATGCAGTTTTAATATTGTACTTTTTCTTTTCTTTACATCTCCCTAGTTAAGGACAATAGGTGGATTGACGCTACATCTGCTGGGAAGGGATCCTACTTGCTAGGTTCTCGATTTACATTCAGAAGTAGTGGGTTTGCCTTTCAAATGCCATTACTGCTGCTGCAACACTTTAATAAAATGTTAACAATTGATAATATGATATTTTTAACTCTGAAAAAATTACCTTTAGATTCACCCCATCATACGCCCCCCCCCGCACACACAGGGTCAAGTTGTTGTTATTGTTGTTGTAGTTGCCCTGATGTGTATCCATTACGCACACACTTGGCTGCATGGGCAATTGGGACTGAAGACTCTGTCTCCATCCCTCCAATCTGCAATCTATACCACCTTATGGGTGGGGATTGATTGTATCCCAGGCACGGCATCCTGCAGTAAGCCAGTATGGAAGGCTGGTTAGCCAACGACGGGTAAGATCCCACCTTGAAGCACGGCACAATCTAAAACCGGCACAGTCACGATTACTTGGTTGGGTCACTGTGAGCACTGGCTCACCTGATCATGGAGTAACGAACTGCAACCATCATAGGAAGAGCGGGCTGGTGTAAGGTCGAGGGGGAACGGGAGTCAGATATGTCAGCTCTGGCAGCAGAGGTGGTGGTCTTGGAACAGGGCATGATGTTGCGTTTTATTTTATTTGACCTTTGCGGTATAAAGGCCTACCGACGCATGAAATGTTTTCGGTTTAGTGCATGACTTCGGGAACAGTATGGTTCAACGCGGCTGATGGTAAACCCACCTATATCAACCTTTGGTTTTGGATATATTGGCTTAAATTTCCCTTCCCAATAGATTGCTTTTAGTTTACGGATGGTTAAGGTTAGGCGTTCCAATGTTGGTTCCATCAACGGCGTTGTTAGGTTTGCCTATCATTTAATGCGCATGGTTTTGACCATTGCGCAACGGGGGAGGTATTGAGGAGAATTAGAAAACAAGGTCTTTCTTCACCATACTTGTAAACAATGATTGACAACCAGCTAAATGAGTGAAATATTTGAAAAAACAATGTGAGAAAAACAATCACTACTCCGATGGGACACATTCCCACACCTGAAGGACCATTTAGACATTTGTCGACATGTTGTATATGTAGTTATCATTGACAGGTTCAGCAGATGGGTAGAAGCAGTCCTATCAAAAGACCAAAGTGCGGCTACAGTAATCAAGTTTCTGACTAGAGAAGTCATGCCAAGGTTTGGAATTCCGTCAGAAATAAGCTCAGAGAAAAGGGCAGCGTTTATTCAGAAAACACCCCAATAAGTGATTCAACATTTGCATGTCAAATAAAGACTCGATTAGGTCTACCATCCTCAACCACAAGGTATGGTGGAAAGAGTGAATGGGACGCTCAAGGCAAAATTAACAAAATTTGTGCAAGCACTAAATTGAATTTGATAGATGCACTACCACTGACACTAATGAGTTATCGCATGCAAGCTAACAGAACGACAAACCTAACCCCGCATTAAATGCTTGTAAGCCTTCCTTTTACAGTCCCATAATTACTAGGTATTTACCTGGTAAATATATGTTAAAATATAGTGTATTACTGGGTAATAAGAAGGTAAATACAGAGGAATTACAGCTGAAGTACTAAGTAAAACATCCACTATTACCCATCAACTCGACCAAGTACCGTGTAGTTGTAACTGTTTTAGGTTGGTAATAACTCAAAGATTAATGTGTACTTCCTAGGAATTTAGGCAACCAATTCTTAGAAACACCTATCAATTCAAGTTACACTTGCAGTAATATAGGTTTATGTTGGTAACAGCATAAGTTTAATGATGTACTATCTACAAAATAGCATAGCACTTTCCAATAAATTACTTTTTCCTACATTATTAATAGCTACACCCATTTAGAAAGGGTTTATTAGATTTACCTTAGAAACTATGGAATTACTTACCTGGTATCAACCTCTGCAGGAACAGGTTTCCTCTAGTGTCATGGTACATCTTCTTAAAAACTGGGTACGAAGCCGTTTGTTTCCATGGTGTTAACACGTTATTACCATATAATTTGTAATAGATACACTCCATCGTCCATGGAGTAAACTGGAACTTGTACCATGTAAGTTCTGCAACGTTACTAAGTAAAACATGACAATTTACCAAGGAAGTAAGCTGAAACTGTACTGTGAAAGCAAGCCTTGTTTGTTTCCATGGTATTTCCAGGTTCCTACCACATATTTTCATAATTTGTAATAGATTATTCCCTTTTCCATGCAATCATCACAAACTTTAACCATTCATGTTCTGCAACGTTACTAAGTAAAACGTGAAAAAATTACCCAGTAAGTAAGCTGAAACTGCACTGTAAAAGGAAGCCCCGTTTGTTTCCATGGTATTACCAGGTTCTTACCATATAATTTGTAATAGATACATTCCATTATCCAAGAAGTAAACTGGAACTTGTACCATATACATTCTGCAATGTTACTAAGTAGAACATGACAATTGACCCAGTAAGTATGCTGGAACTGTACTGTAAAAGGTAGCCTAGTTTGTTTCCGTGGTATTACCAGGTTCTTAATTTGTAATAGATTATTCCCTTTTTTGATGCAATCAACACAAATTTGTACCATGTATGTTCTGCATTGTTACTAAGTAAAACATGATAATTTACCCAGTAAGTAAGCTGAAACTGTAGGCTACTGTAAAAGTAAGCCTTGTTTGTTTCCATGATATTTCCAGGTTCTTACCATGTAATTGGTAATAGATTATTCCCTTTTCCATGCAATCAACGCAAACTTGTACAATATATGTTCTGCAACTTCGTTCACCAGTAGTTAAAGCTAGGGTGGGTAATTTCTTTACTGTAATATTTGGCAAAAATGTCATAATAGCCAGTCAACTATATGTAGGTGAAGTGCTCTGAGAATATCTGCTCATCACTTTGCTCTCCCCTGCCTCTGTGTGCCCCCCCTCAAAAATTGCCACCGCTCATGTACACTTTGACCAATCAGAGCGAGGCTCAAATTCTCCGTTCTTATTGGCTGTGGGACCGTCCGGTCACCTTGGCAACGACGTTGGTGTGTCCCTGCTTGAGCTTTCACGAGCCTAGCAGTCTGACAATTTTGCACTACTACGGCGGACAACAAATGAATAGCAATGTCTTCATCAACGGCCCCTAAATTTGCCATTCCCCGGATACCAACAACTAACACCGCTTAGACAGTGAAAAAAAGAGGAAAGACACTTGTTGAAAGGACAGCTACTAAAAGGGAGGCGGAGAGAGCTCGAAAAAAAAACCAGAGTAAACATTGGCGTGGCTTATGAGCGATGGAGAGAGTTACGTGACCTGAGAAACTTAAAATCGGACGCTGAGATGGCTACATTTCTTATAGACAGGTAAGGAATAGTGTTATCTCTCCATGGTATATTGTGATAAATATGTAAAGTGTCGGCTGGTATGGTTTTTTTACTAGGCAAAGCCACGATAACCGTTACATTACGGTTCTGTAATGTAACCGTTTCAATACGGTTCTGTAGGATGTATTGCATTGGCCCATGATTCGTTTTATATGCAAGTTATGGTCACACTAACTGTGTGTTGACACCAAACGCGACATTTGTCGCCCGTTCGCGTTGTCGCCGAAGTTTTGTCGCGCCACAAATCATAATCTGTCGCTGTGCAAGTTTTTTGCCCTGTCTTTACCTTTTGTGGAAGAGGGATTGACGTCGGAGGACCCAACGCAGTCTATTCATAATATTGTAATGACCACGGAAGAGGCAGTGAATGAAGTATTGATTAGACAGAGATTTATTAGATGGGCCTACCTAATAAACCGTTGGAACACACAAGAGCGGAAACCATAGCAACGCCGATAGACAAACCCCGAGAAGCCCAATCCCTATGAGAGCTCCCCACGCTACGGCCATCCGGAGGCGCACAGAGCTTTGGGCCGTGATATTATATATACAATTATATTATATACTATTATATATAGAGCTCCGGGAGGACGTCCGCTGACCCTACATATCCCACGTCCTGTGCTGCTAGGACCTGGGACATAATCGTCCCCAGAGCCATGGGCTCTCTTCTTGTACACTCTTATAATGCAAAGAAATAACGTTATTGTAGTACAATTCATCACTTCAAAACGTCAGTATATAATAATGATGACCAGGTTACTAGCTCTAGCAGCTTATGCTAACGAATTACAGTTGCAATTAGTTTACTATCTTGCTTGGCTGATACAGCTACCTTTCTTAGGCCTACCAGCGCAATTACAATGATTTTAAGATAACATACATGGTATGTCTGTGAGTAAGATGTTGATGCTATGTACGTACTTATGTAGTTATCAGCACTAATGTTAATTACCTCGGAATCCGACATGGTGTTTCGTCTTCCTATCAATGTAACTGAATTCACATGAACGCACATAACGACGTTGACGTTCGGAGGGAGGAGCTACAGCAGGTAGAGTGTGGCAGGGAGGGACCAGAGCGAACGCAACGGAATCTCAATGGCTGTTTTCTCCCAAATCGCCCACCCTAGCTTTAAGTCCAATTTGAAGTGTTTCCCCCAGCACTTTATGGTTAAGGCGGCCTTAACAATATATATATATTTTTTAATATATATATTTTTTAATTATTATGCATTAGCAAAGTACAAAACTCTCGTAGGGAAAGAAAAAAAATACTTCCATCAGGTACAAAAAATAAAGATAAATAATGCATTAGTGAAGCTGTTCAAAACACTAGTCGTGCAAACTGACCAAGACATTTTCTAGGGGAAACACTGAGCTAGATTAGTTTATTTGGAGAAAACAGCCAGAGTAAACTAGATTGTGAAAATTGTTGGGATGCACGGAGAATTTTTAAAAATAAATAAATATCTTAACCTAGTTTTAATATAGATAATACGTTCTTTAATAATACTATATTGGATAAGTCAACTTGTATTTTTGTCTTTGAAACTAATTCAGATACGTCAGACTCTTTGGCGATGCACACACCCCCTTATCGAGTCTCTCACCTGACACAGAAGAGCATGTTGTCTTGTGTGTTGCAGAGCAAGGCATTGCTCAGGGCCTCTGTGAGCGGGTCTGTCCGGAACACCACAATGGGCATCATCTGCACCAGAGGACTATGGGTGCGAGAAGCATGGAGGTGGACTACAATAGCAGCAACACCCAGTAAATGGGAAGTGGTCAGTGATGACCCCTTAGGACAGATAGGGGTAAAGAAAAGAAGACGATATATATTTTATGGGAAACAATTTACTAGACCAGGGAAATGTTGAGCATTGAAAATCAGATGTGTATGAATGAAAAGCTCGTGCTTCATGTTACCTGGTTATGAAACAGGTCCCAGAGTCTGTGCATCAGGACAGAGACTAGCTCTGTGTGACCAAGCAGGACATTGACATAGTGGGCTGCCCACTGACTTTGTCTAGAAAAATGCACAAGAGACATGTTGAACTATGAGACAAGTGTGTTGAACTCTTTATGTAAAAAAACAACAACATAATGACGAGGTCAACATATGTGTCCATCACCACAAAATAGACAATGTAGTCCCCCAGATATAATTTTTTGTATAGAAGTTGTATGGCAACTTGCATTGTCAACTAGATTTGTAATTCCTTTATAAACTATGTGTTCTCTTTGTACATTAACAATAAAAAAAGCAAATGTTAATTTGTGAAACATATTTGTTTAAAATGTAAAATACAATTTAACGATGGTTGTAATAATGCTAAAAGGATGTCACCGAAATTATAGATAAGGATTATAAGGACCTCAGTACAATATGCAACCGCCCACTCCATCTAATATTACAAGGAGTGTCCAATTTATTGATCACTAAAATGCATGAAGTGGAATACTATTATTGGTGCATGTGTAGCCTAAGGCCCCTGGGGTGTAGGCTCCTACCTATTGGGTGGACAAGATGCATCTAAAAGACACTGGCAGAAGGTTCTGAGGATACTGTCGACCACCTGGGGAACACATTGGAGACATCATGTGAGATGGGAACTAACGGACAGTTACATGTAGTATGTTTATCTTATCTTTATTTTATTTCATCTTATTCCAATAGTTTTGTACTGTATTTTATTTTAAATTAGTACATTTATTGTATATATACTCTTTTTTCGCACTTCTCTTTTCCCACTGTACTGCTGGTCACCTGTGAATTTCTCCCAAGGGGGATTAATAAAAGGACTATCTTATCTTATCTTAACCCCCACAACCAGACAAAATGACATCGCTCGTCATTTGTCATCAAGCCTGCACTGGCTTGCACCAACACAGAACTGAAGGAACCGTGATTCAAGCCGTATGCATACTTTGACGTGCAGCTTGCACGTCAGAGGCTCATCTACGTGAAGCTTGATGACCCGCTGTTCGTCCGTGCCCCTGGCCCGGTCTGGGAAGATAACGCTCAGGGTGTGAGAGATCCTGGCCAGCTGTGCAGAGAACTCTGTAGGGGGCGTGAGCACCAGAGGAAGTAGACGTTTACATTAGGTACATTTTAAGCAGGTGATTTTATCCAAAGTAAGAATAAGAAGAGATGAAGCATACAATCAAAATTGTAGCACTAGTCACATTTCAAGACCAACTTTCTAAAAACAAAGTGCAGAACAGGAATAAAGTTTACAATTAGAAGATTGGTTTAAAAAAAGTGTATAGCTAATTAATGAGACATATTTTGTGTGGCTTTTTTGTTTAGTGACTGAGCGTGTGCCATATGTCTGGGTCAGGGTGAGCTTGTGCATGTTCATGCGTATGCGCGTTCTGTTTCCACTTACCTCCATCTTCACCCACTCTGACCAGCCTCCTAAACGCTTTCAGTTGAACATTCAACCCCTCCAGAGGATCACTATCATCGCCGTCACATTTCTCTATACATGATGTCCCTTTCTCTGGGAACCCAAAACACATTCCTCAGAGTCCCCTTACACACAAATATACAAGCAAGTATGTCTTAGAAAATGAACGAATAATACAAAATCAGTGTTAACAACTATCTGCAGAGGGGTATGGTTTCATTCCACAAGCATGTATGTGAGCGCACACACACACACACACACACACACACACACACACACTCACACACAGACACACACAAAAGTATAAGTTAGTTAGTTCAATGTAACCAATTGGCTAACAATACTATTTTAAGGTTAATGGGTGAACAAAGTATAACTAGCAAAACAAAAGATACATATATAGAGTTGACCATTGCTGCTTCATAGAAGTACAGGTAGTAGTAGTACACACAACATAAAAAAGGAGATCAAATAAGATACCCACTGTTGTGCTGTCTCTGCCTCTGACATGCCTCAACATAAGAAGAGTACTGGCCGGCAGGGATCTTCTCAGTTCTGAAGCCAACACAAACATTATTCAAACAATGTTTAGCATTGTTTGTTGTATGAAGGATTCTGTTTGGGCCGTCTGTGTAGACAGTTTGACTTCGATTTTCAATTGGCCAAAATCAAAATCAAACTTCCACACTTCCTGATGTTGCATGTTTCACATTTTGTTACTCACTTTTTTAGGGCATCTATGAAAGTCATCGTAAGGTCAGCCTTCAAAGGAAGCTGCAAACAGTCATATACACAGAGTTAACATTTGGTACCAACAGTACCAAACTCTTGTACCTGTAACTGCCTGATTAATGAACTCAAATGTATTTTGCCATTTTATGTTTTACTATCTTGTTTCCAAATCCCATATGTGAATTGAGGTACTGTGAAACATGTATTGCAAATCTAATATTCCATGCAGTCGGGGCAGACTAAAGACGCTTGTGTCTCACCACACGTGGCGTCAGCAGGGCTGGGAGAAACCGGTTGAGGAAATACGGCCTCCGGAATATACTGTTCAGAGATTGGAAAGAGGCGGTCAACCATCTTTAACTCAGTCATTTGACATCTCCCATTGTGGTGTACGGATTGGGTCAAGGTGTAAATAAGTGACAATAATATTTCATTTATTGTACTTTATATTTACACTTAGATTTTGTGAATACAGTGATAGCAAAAGAAGAAGCTGCTATGAAACATGTAGGGTCATAATCTGCCGCATTGTAGTTCGGTCACAAACTGTAATTAAAGTACCTGGCCTCCATTACTGTGGCAGAGATTCTTCCTGTGGTTGTAAACAGAGACAATGCCCTCTCCACATCCTGTAAGGCTTGACACTGGTGCTAAGGAAATAGTAACCCACATACACCAGCAAACACTCATCAAAGACCCAGTATCAACCAAGTTGTATTGTTTCAAGCAGTCACAAAAGTGCATTATTTGAGCCCAACCACTAAGAGTCACTGTTACCTTCCCCGGTTCTCCAGTGGCCCCAGAAACATCTTCGTACATACTCATGTCCTCCACTGACACCTACAGAAGGAATGCTGTTAGGAATCTGGCCTAGGTATTTAGCTATTTGTCTAGATAATTGAGTATTTTTCTTGTTATACACAGGGTTCACCTTGAGGTCGGACAGCCTTGTCTTAGCGAGGGAGACATACTCCTGCAGCAGACTGCGGTGCTTCACTGCTGTGTAGGGGGGATGCAGCAGGTGAACCTACGATAGGAAGGATAGGAACATGCACATCCGAGCTGAGCAGACGATAAGGATGATGGAAATTGTGGTGGCTGGGATCAGATCACTTGTACGGTGTATCTACACAGTTAACCTCTAGAATCGTGTTGGTTAAAGCTATAGTAGTGTAGGGTTATAAGGGTTACCTTGAGGTACTGAGGGGGGTCAAAGGGCACCAGATCTGACAGGAACTTCAGCAGGAACACCAAAGATTTCTTGCTGCTCCCATGGTAACTGCTATGACCACCAAAAGATAGCTAAGATAAAGTAGAAAGAAATTATACATTAAGTGTGATATGTGATTATAAAGTAATTTTAAACAATCAGCATAAAATTCTAAAAGGTTTTTAAAAGAAGATTGTGAGGAAAAGTAAATTCAAGTCAAATTTACTGGTGTCACTGGTTTTGTTTGTGATCAGGGGTATATTGTTACATTAAAAAAAACGAAAAATTTGATCATGAAGGGCCGAAACACACTCCAAATAAAATGTGATAATCCCATGTGGCTCTTGGTCTAAACCAGTGCAGATATAGCTGCTCTGGGGCAGGAGTGGACAGCGGTTGTGTGGGACTTGGGTCAGTGTAGGACCAACCTTGAACCATTCGCTGTAGGAGGGGAAGAAGCTGGGCCCCTCCAGGGACCCCTGGCGAGCCAGCAAGAAGGCTGTGATCATGTTCTCTAGATCGTAGCCTTCAAAGGCTGAAGCCAGCAACTTGCCCAGCATTTCTGGTAGCGGCAGAGAGAGAGGGGTATTTATCCTTCAATCCAACGCGTTGGATTTTACTAAATGTATTTCCAATAACAAATATATTCAACACACACCGTAACTAAGAAGTCAACTACATTAAATGATAATGATCATGATATTATGTAGGGACCTCTGAGGCAGGGCTGGGCATTGGGGTTGAAGACCAGCAGGGTGGACAAGAAGCTGAGGACGTTCTGCCAGTTTACTTCGTGAGTCTCCAACACCTGCTGCAGCTGAATGAGCAAGTCCTCCACACTGAAGACTATGGCCAGCTGTATGAGGCGTGCG
>OOFH01120996.1:0-10999 GCA_900323355.1 Merlangius merlangus | reverse complement strand
CAGGGAGACACTCGCTTAGCCTGGCTGTGAGTGTGTGTTTGTGTGTGTGTGTGTGTGTGTGTGTGTGTGTTTGGGGGGGGGGGGGGGTGGGGGGGGGGGGGGGGGGGGGGGGGGGGGGGGGGGGGGGGGGGGGGGGGGGGGGGGGGGGGGGGCAGACACCTGTGAGATTCTCTGTCAAATGACATAATCTGACTTAACGAACGTATCAAACGAATAAATCAAACGAACGAATCGTGATAGTGAACGGAACTGAAATAACTGATTCCCGGAAAATAACCGTTTTGCCTATCCCTAATGGACACCCTGCAGCCAATCAGAATCAATTATCCAAAAAAATACAAGCCGCGTAATACGCGTATTGATCTACTATCTGAGGACGCTGTGCTCAGTCAGCAGCAAGTAGAACCGACAAGTCAGCCAATCAGAATCAAGCATTCTTAAATTAAGTAGAATAAACACGTTTAAATGGCAATAAGATTGTATTATAGCGTGGTATGATACGTCTAAGGAGAAAAATCATGCTTCCAAAACCATTTCACGTCGCTAGACTCTGATCACAAAAGTAAAACGCTACGATTATTTGAGAATTTGCTGTTGAACTAACGTAGTATGCAATGTAGTGCCAGTTCAACAGAGCTATGGTAATGGTACATTTTGCAAAAAGCTATGTTTAACAATAAACTACACTTGCATAGCGGGATAAAGTAACCAACATCTCATACTTTAAGTGTTTGTTGAGCATAAATTAACATTAACTTGCTACATAATTGTTATACTATCTATGCCACAGATTTTCGGTACTGCAGGTGGTCCGCGGAAAGGCAAACAAAATATAAAATATTTTTCATAAAAAAAGATCGGCTATACAGTAGGCCTATACAGTATGTATGTATGATATACAATTTAAATTAAATTGAAGCTATTGAGTGATTACTAAAATAGGCTAGTGCAAAGATTAGAACGTTCCAGAATATTTGGTGTGGTGGCTAGGAGGGAACTTTGAAATTCAGTGCTCAGAACCACAAGATGGATCGGTGGATGGCAACAGGTTCTCTGAAGAGAAAAGAGGCAGAGGTTACCAACAATTAAGAGATTGACAGTGAGTCGGAGGCATCTACAAGCCAGATTCCTCACAAGGAAACAAAGAAAAGGAGGGTGAAAAGAAAATACTGGAAAAGCTACTTAGAATTAGGATTCACCTACACTGGCCCCGAAGATCAGCCATTGCCCGTTGTGTTTGTTGCTATGAGGGGCTGGCTAATGAGAGCATGAAACCTGCAAATCTTCACCGGCATCTGGAAACCAAGCATGGGGAATTCAAGTCCAAGCCAGTCGAGTTTTTTAAAAGCAAGCTCCAGGAATACCGCACAAGCAAGAAGGTAATGCAATCGACATCTACCGGCGGTGCTACTGCTAAATCAGTGGAAGTCTCGTACCGGTTGTCCCGACTCATTGTGAAAAAAGGCATGCCACATACACTCAGGGAGGAGGTGATGTTGCCAGCAATCAAAGAGACTGTGGGTGTAATGGTGGATGACAAAGCCAGAAAGCAAAGGGACTTGATTCCATTGTCAGACAACACTGTATAGCACAGGATCGAGGAGAAGGCCATCAATGTGAACTAACAACTAATATTGCGGATCAAAGCCAGTCGATTTTTTGCTCTTCAGTTAGACGAGTCAACCGATGTAGCAAACCTTTCCCACCTGCTCGCCTACATAAGGTATGAACACAACGGAGAAATAGAGGAGGACTTTGTCTTTTGTAAACCTTTGCAGACATGCACAACCGCAGAGGCACTTTTTGAAATGTTGAACGGTTTATTCACAGAACGTGGAATTTATTAGCCAAGATGCGTGGGAATAAGCAAAGGTGATAGGCCTTGCTAAACGTGTGCAAGCAGTTGCTCTGCAAGCGAAATCTATCCACTTCAGCATACACAGAGAGGCCCTCGCATCCAAAAGAATGCCTATTGATCTCAAAACTGTTCTCAATAGAAAAAAAAATGAGGCAGTGAAAACGAGGCAGTGAAAACTGTCAATTTCATTAAGGCCCGTCCACTGAATTAAAGACTGTTTTCAGTTTTATTCGACGAGATGGGCAATGACAATTGCTGCTCCATACCGAGGTCTGGTGGCTGTCAAGAAGGAAGGTGCTTGCACATCTTTACGAGTTGCGAGATGAGGTGAGACTGTTCCTACTTGAGAGCAAATTCGACCTATCTGGCCGATTTAATGATGCAGACTGGCTTGCAAAGTTGGTATATCAGTCAGACATTTTTGAGCACTTGAGTCTACATGGGAAGGCCGTTACTTTTTTTCACACGCAAGATAAAGTCGAAGCAACAATCAAGAAGATGGGGATGTGGGTGAGGCGCGTGGAGGACGCAAACTCATTTCCAAATCTTTCAGATTTTTTAGACAGCTCAGACATACACCTTTCAAGTTCTGTGCAAGATGTCATCAGACAGCACTTGCACCTGCTGAGAACGCAGCTACGGTATTATTTTCCAGTCCCCGACACAACAGCAAACTGAATAAGAAATCTGTTTACCATCCATGATGACTACACCCTAACAAACCTCACCTCCAGAGAGCAAGACAGCCTGGCTGAACTGTCCTGTGACACTGCTTTGAAAATGGACTTTTCTGAGAGATGCCTGCCTGCTTTTTGGCTGAAAGTTGCCAAGGAATACCCCAAACTTTCTGACAAAGCCCTGAAGCTGCTTGTGCCTTTTCCAACCACTTACCTCTGTGAATTAGGATTTTCCCTGGTCATGTTGAAAACAAAATATCGGAACAGAGATCTCAGATTGAGGCTGTCATTACTGGAACCTGACATACAGAAATTAACATCTGCAAGGCAACATCATCCATCTCATTAGGTGAGAATTTGTTTAGGATAGTTGTTCTTTTGTTTTTAATAAAGGCCTATCTTTTTGTAAATTAATATTAACTTAATAAATTTTACTTCTTTATTTTTATTATTTTTACCCAGGAGTAGGCCTACTGTGTTTTCGTTAAATGTGTATAGGGCCGGAGTTCATGATCACATCACATGCATAGTCTTTATATATAGGCAGTGTATATCTGAAACGATTTGTTTTAAATTATAAATGGAAGAAAAAAGGCCTATAATTATTTTAATTGCCAGTAAGTTTCTTGATCTTCCGTTTCTGAAATGTTTTGCATATGTACAAACTCCCAGCCTGTTTGTTGAGAACTTTGAGAAGATTTAGAATTTGACTTTATCCAGTTCATTTCAATTCAGTTTGTTTTTGAGCATTACTGTACATATTTAATACTCCATTATCATTGCTATGGATAAAAGCCTGGTGTTCAAAAGAACACCAGGTTTTGAGAACCAGTGATCCATGCCATAGATCAGTGGTTCTCAAAACTTTTCTACTAGTGTACTATGTAATGTACTAGATATTTTTTCCATCTGAGTACCCCTTCAATTGCACCAAATATTTTGGGGAGAAAAAAATATACAATATAATTAACATAAATAATGTATGTGCGTTCTATTTGGCAGTTTAAACATGAACATGAAAAGGAAGCAAATAGTCACAATTTAGTGAGAAACGTGGGCCTGTTCTTATTGCAACTGTTGGCTAATTTCTCCCCAGGGTCAGATCATTTTAAGGTGAATCCCATTCAAAAACATTCTTCCTGAAACTGACAACATTTTCTGAATACCCACTGCAGTACTCCAAAGTACCCCTAGGGGTACGCGTACCCCAATTTGAGAACCACCGCCATAGATAATATAACAATTATGCAGTGGTTAATCTCCTCGATTTTATGGGATTTATTTTTGGTCATACAATAACCCGCTAATTTGCTAAGAAGTTACAGGATTAATTACCTGTTCCTCCTAGTTCCCCAATTTCTGATTATGTGGACATGACAACCCTCAGTGATATATCCATACCTACAACGGACAATACTTTATCTCTGGAACTCAACAACACAGCAGGTTGACATTGCGTGGATAATTGGTGTAGCTTACTATTCGAATTGGCCCAGTTGTTGGCCACACTAAACATGTGAGTGGAATTTGGGGGTGGTGGGGGTTGTGGTAGGGGTGGTGGTGGAGACAGCTTTATGGCGCTGGTCAGAGAACCAAAGAGGAAACCCAGCAGGTGCGAGCCCAGAGTGTCCGGGGCAGTGTATTGGGACAGTGGGTTGTGGCTGCCTGGTTGGGGCTTGGAGGGAAAGCGAGCTTAGAGCAGAGGCAGCTTGCGGAGGAGTCATGTTGTGCACTTTTTGCTGACACTGGTGTTGTGCACAATGCAGGAGTGACACAGCACTCAACATTCTCCTGTGCATGGCTGCTCTGCGGTGGCTGCTTAGGATCCCTGAGTCACCACACACACTCCGTATACGCTCCCAACACTACAGAGCGGGAGAAACAACCCCAACAAAACATGAACGAGGAGGAAAGAGCTTGTGATCATGCTCATTGGCCCGAGTCTCTGAATAAGTCATCACACAATTAACAAGGGTGCAGAGGCAGACTTTGATTATTGATAATTGTATTGTAAATATTATAAAAAAGGATCCAAATGATTACCAATTTGTATGTTTGCATGTATGTATGTGTGTGTACATGTGAGCGTGTAGATATTAGTATTCACAGACACACTCATACACAAATACACACACATACATACATACGTACATACACACATACAACATACATACACCACTGTTCGGGACCTACCTATCCCTGTTCCCAGGCCTGAACGGGCTAGTTCTGTGCCTGAACTGACAAGTTGTGTTTGTGACGTTCCTAGCCCAGTGCCTGACGTTCCTAGCCCTGTTCCTGACCGTCCTAGTCCTGTTCCTGACCCGTCTAGTACTGTTCCTATTCAAACCCTGTTTCCACGTACATGGTTATTTTGAAAAACTGAGACATTTCCCTTTGTTTGTACCCTTCTTTTACACGCAAACAGAGAATTTGCCTCTAAAAATGTTTCTTTCTAAAAAAAATCTGGCCAGAGTGGAGATTTTGGAAAACTTTGGTTGCCTGTTTGCATGTAAACTGAGAAGAACTGAGTTTTAGGCAACCAACCCCATATTATGCGCCAGAACTTGCACCTGAGCCAAAAGTGGGTTTTGGGATTCTGATTGGCTAACGTGAGCTTGAGCATCTCGTTACATTGCCACCTACAGTTTTGGAATGTCCTGACGCCATATATACACAGGTTAGTATAAACTAAAATAGCCGGCCACGTGTAAACGTAGCCTCAGTCTCCACCGCAGCCTGGAGGAACGCTTGGAGATGCTCCAACTGTTTTTTGCTTGTCTCGTTAGTGTCATGTTTCTCCCCTGTTTTAGTTAGTAATTATTTTCACCTGTGTTCCATGTGTTTAAGATCTTTAGTATTTTCCCCCATTATTTTCTGTCTCCCTGTTTCTGTGAAGTAAATTGTCCTTTTAGCACCACTCTAAGTTCTGATCTCTGCGTTTGGGTTCAGGTCCCTGTGCAAGCCGTGACAAATGTGTTAATTCTAGAGGCCATCAAGAAACCATAGAGAAGATTGAGACACATTTCTGTGAAGCATAACTGATAAATATGTTAGTCCCTTTTACAATGGTTTCTCGGCTATCATCTTTGTTTTGGTATTTTTAAACCAAATGTCAAACAGTTTCTAACAATGTAACGGACTCCCCAGTAATATAGGTTCACGGAATACCAGGTATGCCGGAGATCAATGCATGAATTTGTCAGTTTATCAATTCGTCTCATTATAAAACACTAGACAACATGGGAAGTCTTTTCATACAGTGTCTAAAGAAGTACCTGATTACAGGTGCTGATGTCCACTCCCCCTTTCAGAAACTCCAGGACTTTGTCGAGGTTCCCTGCCCTGGCAGCACGCAGGAAGCTGGTGTTGCTGTCCGACTGCAAGGACAGAAACAGAAGACGACGGTATGAAGGTTAAATAAAACAGACAAACACAAACATCTATTTTAGCTGTGTACAGGTCAAGCAAACATAGCATATGTTGGCACCTGTCGAGCTGGAAGAGGAGTTTCAGGAATTCATTTATTAAATGATTGATTGATTGCATGATTGATTGATCATATTATACATACATTGATATATATATTTACATGCAAAAGTCTAAATTGATTCAGAATATTCTGTTCTCGTTTGGAACAAAATAATACATTTTTATGTTACCATAACCGATAAAGGTTTAGTATAACACTAATGTTGTTCTAATCTACATATTTTAAAAGCATGATTGTATTGGAATCAATCAGAAGATATGAATTACAAGTAATCTGCTCTTGCTCCTGAACTCGCTGAGTGTTATGAAAAGACAAAAAAGTAGCATATTAAAGTAACAGTGATGAATATTGTGTGCGTGCGCATGTGTGTGTTGATGCTCACTTTCTTAAGAAATCTTTCAGATTGCCTGTCCAACCAGACCGTCTGCCTCTCGGATCTCAGATAGAATTGAAGAATCACAAGCTGGAACCATAAACACGCGAATAAGGCGCGTGATTACGGTTCGCCACACATTCTTTTGACAAACTACGGTTGTGCGGCCTATATTGGTCGGCGACCGGTACTGCCGTGCGGTGATTATGCCCCGTATATCTATACAAATACCTTTCAAAAAGTTTGTAATACAATAAATAAATAAACAATAAATATTCACCTAATGGTAATCCCCCACTGGCAGAAACAGGTTTAACAAGTTACCCACTAATTAGAATAGGCTAATAGGCTAATATAATCAGATTCAGAATTTCTATATAATAGTGTATTTATTCGCGTGCTGTTGAATAGCTCCAGTGTGGCTGTGACATTTCATTGAAACTTTGCTTGGCTTGGCTTTTTGAAGCGTGATTCCAATACACCAATTTGACAGTTTCAGGAAATAAATGTCTTCCTCACGAAAGCCCCATTTAAAATGCAACATGGAGGCGCATCGCCACTATTAGGCTATATTGTTTGGGGAGAACCCATTTATAATTCTTTACTTGCACCTATGCGACCTAGGAAAATATTGCCTGGCATCCACATGATAAATGGTCACAGCATGTCATCTTCGACACTATCCTGCCAATCGCAGGGAGATGTAAACATCACAGAATTTTCAAGGCTTTTCACAGACTCTTATGCTGCAGCTTTTCAATGCAAACAACTTGAAATAAAATGCAAATCTAAAGAGGGTCTTTGTGAGCCTTTTCAACTGTCAGCAACACGTGGGGGCCTTCAGATATGATTTGATATCCTTTAAGTTGGGCATTCGTTACTATGGCCTTCACACAGGTTGGATTTCTTCAAGCCTTAGTTGTGGGCAAGTGCGGATTATGTATAATGTGGTCTATAGTCACGTAATTACCGCCCCTGGTATCTGTGCATGATTGGATCTCTGTCCGCTGACTTAGCTCGGTAATGAAAGACACCACACTGGATTAAACTGTATAACAACAGAGATGACAACAGAATTTCAAATTATCTCATATTATGAAAACTCATCAGCTGAGGTGAAACAAAATATATTTATGTGCGAATAGCCTTTACATTATCCATGATTTATTACAATTCATCCATTAAGGGTACTTTTCTTGAAATGTATTTAAGCCCAATCCCATCAATGGAGATCCTGTTCAGCACAAACACACACAAACAGTAGTGCACACTGCTTCCTAATACCTCATCACATGAGCCCAGCTGTCATCTGCCATTCCCTCATCTCGCTAATGACTTCCCTGAATGCACCATAATGGAACCAGGAGAACAGCAGCCGGGACAACCCTAACCCTAACCCTGTACTGTTAATCCCCGCCTCAGTACAGCTGCACACATGTGCTGTGGGGGTGGCACTGGATCAGGAGGTAGAGCGGATTGGCTGGTAACCGGAGGGTTGCTAGTTCGATCCCCGGCTCCTCCTAGCTGAGTGTCCCTGAGCCTCACCCTGACGAGCTGGCTGTCGCCTTTCGTGGTTGACTGCCGTCGGTGTGTCGATGTGTGAATGAATGGTTGTAAGTCGCTTTGGATAAAGGCGTCAGCAAAATCCCCTAAATGTAAATGTGTAACCCATTATCCTCGTCACAGTGGAGGTCCCAATGGGATCCCGAGGGTACATAAGAACCATAGTGAAATCTATGGTTCATCTATGGACATCCTCCTCACCCCAAATATGAAACAGATAGCTGCATTGAAGATTGAAGATACTTTACTTTGTGGGAAACTGTTCGGAAAAGTTTCCCAAAAAACAGTTTTGTGGGAAACTATGTGCAGTCATGTGTACATTGTGTAACACTGTGTAGTCATGTGAACATTGTAGTATGCTATGTGTAATCATGTGTACATACATTGTGTAACACTATTTGTAGTCATGTGTTGTACAATGTCCTATACTATGTGCAGTCATGTGTACATTGCGTTACACTTATGTTTAGTAATGTGCACATTGTGGTATACAATGTGTGGTCGTTGTACACCATGTGTAGTCGTGTGTACGTTGTACCTGCCGCTTGCGCTCAGCCCTCTCCCGCTGGCGTCTCCTCCTCTCCCTGGCCTTCTGCAGGGCGATGTACTCGGGGGGATGCTCCAGCTCACGAGCCTTCTTCAGGTGAGCCGCAGCATGCGCCATGACGCTGGGTAATGTGATCACTAATCTAGTCCCTCTCTCTGTATCTCTCTTGTCCCTTCCTTGGTCAGTGTCTCTCTCAAACTGTGCTGTTCGTTTACCAAACTCAAAATTAACAAAATATTTTGTTTAAAAAAAAAAAGAGGCAAATAGGTACATCCAATTGGCTTTGACAGAATGAGCAATGTCACTGTTTCACTGACCCCAACTGAAACGGGACGACTAGGATCACTGATGGAAACTCCTTAAAGTTAAAACCATTCCACGTATTTGATCGTACGCGTTGAATCCCTCTCCTGAATATTTCATTCAAAAATCAACATGGGAAAACCCAGCGCTGCCCAGCTTCCTTTGGTCCCTCGTTCCTCTGCTCCGAGCTTTAGAGATCACCACCACAACCTCTGCTTTATCATCCACCTAGAAAGCTGCTGTACGACTCTGACATCCGTCCACAAAGCACATGCACATCATGTGTAGTACGTGTAATACTCCACAATGACTCATTAGTGTTTGCACATCTGTATGACGAGTGTGTCTGTGTGAGTGTGTGTGTGTGTGTGTGTGTGACTCCACAAACACACACACACGCACACACACACACACGCACACGCACAAACACACTCACGTCATGTATGGCTTACGTTTGTGTGAGCAACAGTGGAGGTCGAGTGTGAGGGATTTAAGGTAAGCTGCCTGCCAACAACCACCCAGAAGCCACAGGCACTGCCACTGGTATGCGTACCACCATCATTGTACACTATACTATGTGTACCATCATCACTGTAGGCCTACTATATGTAATACCACACTATACAATGTGTACCATCATCTCTGTAGGGCTACTGTATGTACTATACTATCATCACTGTACGCTACACTATGTGTACTATCATCACTGTAGGCCTACTGTATGTACTATCCACCCTATATGATGGGTACCATCACCACTGTAGGCCTACTGTTTTTACTATCCAAACTATACTGTGTGTACTATCATCCCTGTAGGCCTACTACATGTACTATCCACTATCCTGGAGTAAAGGTGTGAATTGTGAAGAGGAAGTGTAGAAATTGGAAAAGTGGAAATCCTGGCTCTAGAGAGAGAGAGCGATACACTAGTTGTAAATCTAGTAATCATCTATTATTTTGAGCACAAACGCCGATGTTATGGTTATTTTCTTTGCATTTGGGTTTAGTTTAGACCTCGTGCAGTCAAGTGGCGCGTGGCAAATTCTGAATGGACAAACCAAAAAAAAGGGTGTGTCTCTCAATAGCAACAAACCTCAAATGCTAGGGCGGTGGTCGTATAAAACTATGGTGTACTGTCATGGCTGTACTATACCATCCACACTGTACTTCTGTATTATGTGTACCATCATCGCTGTTCTGTGTTGTATCCCTACTGTACTGTTTATTACCCCTACTGTGCTATGTGTACTATATGACCGCACTATGTTTGCCATCCATGCTAAACTACAGTATGTATGTGTACTATCATCAGTGTCCCACACAAAGAGAGGGAAGGAGGAGATGCATCTGTATCAACAAAGTAAATAGCAAAAGAAAGCAGAAGAAAGGCTCCAAGAGCTGGAGAGACAGCCACTCAGGAATGATCAGGGAGAAACAGAATTGTAGCTTGAAGGGCGATGGGAGGAAGGGAGGAGCGAAGGATGACGAGTGAGAGAGAGAGAGAGGGAGGGAGATAGAGGGAGAAAGAAGGAAAAAGGAACAGGGAGGGGAGATAGCGAGAGAGGGGGAGAAAGGGAGAGGGAGGGAGAGAGAGAGAAATGGAGAGAGGAGGGACAAAGGGACAGGCATGGGGGAGGTAGGGAGGAAGAGCGAGAGGGCGAGAGGGGTGGAAAGAGAGGGTGAAAGGGACTGGGAGGGGGGTGGTAGGGAGAGCGAGAGAGAGAGAGAGAGAGCGAGAGCGAGAGCGAGAGCGAGAGCGAGAGAGAGAGAGAGTGAGAGTGAGAGTGAGAGTGAGAGAGAGAGCGAGAGAGCGAGAGAGTGAGAGTGAGAGTGAGAGCGAGAGCGAGAGCGAGAGCGAGAGTGAGAGAGAGATGCACTCATTAAAGCAGTAGGCAGTAAGTGGAGAGGGCTGACTGGGCGGTCTGGGGTCACCCTGGGGTCACCCTGGGGTCACCCTGCCCTCCAGCTCCTCCCATGGGGTAGTTAAACATGCCCGGGTGCCCTTGGGCAAGGCAGTAACAGAACACCGTGTTGAGGTCATCTTTGAGGACCGGGGGCGGGGACTCACCTCCTCTGGATCCTGCTTGGATGATGATGATGATGATGATGATGATGGCGGTGTCATCGACGCCCTCACGGCGGGGTCCTGGGGTTAGAACCACACCACCATGGATGAAGCGGGATTAGA
>OOFH01120994.1:0-10719 GCA_900323355.1 Merlangius merlangus | reverse complement strand
GGACGGTTGGCAACCCTAACAGCCCACAACAAGCCAAACATCACCGCGGCGGGTGTGCTCTCTCTCTCTCACTATCGCACGCCCGTGCTACACAACCGCTCCAACTTATCCAACTCCAAGGCTAGGCTGCTTCACTAAGACCACAACTAACCACAAGGCCTTCATAACCATGCAGTATGCCGAAGTCGGAAAGGACACAGGCACAGTCACACACTCATCTTATGCAAAACAATCAGTTTTATCATCAACATTCAGTCACTGCAAAGATTTAAAGATAGCCTCTTACCATAAGTTAGAATGGACCCAAAGTGTGTGGCTGATACAGTCTGGTTTAGCTTTCGCTTGCTATCCGTTTTTAGTCTGACTTCTCAACATTAAATCTTTCTTCTGTTAGGCGCACATGGCTAATTTGCATGCGTGCACAGGACTGGCTGGCTCTGCAAGGCAAATAATAGAACATATTTAATTATCTTTCTATCTGTCTATCTATCTATCTTATCTATCTATCGATCAAACTATTATTCAGCGAATAATTGTTCATTAGCCTAGATAGATAGATAGCCTAGTCAAGTCTTTATTAATACCAATACCATCGATCGATCGATCGATCGATGGTATTGGTATTAATAAAGACTTGACTAGGCTATCTATCTATCTAGGCTATTAATTAGCAATTATTCGCCAAAGGCGAAGTGAATAATTGTTGATTCAATGTTTTAGTATATACTACACGTGAACACTCCAAAAATAAACAAGATAACACTTTTTGCCGGGATTTATTTGTTTTTATTAGCGGTTTATTTATTGTTATTAGCGGACATTTTGCGATGAAAAAAATATCGAGTTTGAGATGTCAATCATGGGATATTGCCCAATATCCTGAGATAGCGAACCAATCAAACGGCGCCATCTTAGGAGGTTCATGTGTAGCATATACTAACTATATATAATATCTATGTATTTATCTATGTATCTGTATAATCTGCTGAACACTCTTATAAGTCTCTACTCTCAAGGGTCTCCATGTGGCTTTGGTCCGTGTCTCCCCAACGTGACTTCATGCAATGCATTCTGGGGGAAATTAGAAACAACAGCAAACCGCTAAAATAGTACCTACTTTTTTGTATTACATTCCGATTTTTGATAGCTAACAGCATTAAATACAATGGATAACAGTTAAAATCTTTATTACCAACAAGCAAATTGCACAAATTCGTTGGAAAATAAACCTGCAACACAGCCTTTAAAAATCTGATATTCCGATATATCGGCCAATATATATTTTAAAAAGAATACAAACTTAAGACATGAAACTCAAAGTCCTTTGAACAAAAACACAATAACCCAAAAAAAACAAAATCGTCCGTTCTTCTTTTAATCAACCGATGCCGATAGTTTGGAAAATGCCTACTATCGGCCGATAATATCGGCCTGCCGATATATCGGTCGGGCTCTAGTGTGGTCTACTGCTTTGGGTATGTCTTATCGGATAACAATGCGTTTTGCATTGCAAAAACGCAGAACTACATACAAATGGAATGAACATAAATTAGCAATGCACACAATCTAGTCTCATTCTTATTACATGTATTTTGGCATGTGAATAAATATCCTGACACACACACACAGTCTTTGCTAGATTATCATCTCACTTTAGTTAATTGATGAAAGTAAAATAGATATATAATTCAGATATTTATGTAGCACAGTTAGAGCCACACGTAAATAACATTTGCAATTTGTGCATCCAGATTTTTAAGTGACTGCAGCACTGTGTGTGTGTGTGTGTGTGTGTATGTGTGTGTGGGGGGATTTGCATATCACTAAACACATTTTTATTTCATTTTTGAAAATTCATGGAATGACTGCAATGTTGTGCTCTTTCCTCCCCAGGGCAGACCCAATGAAGGAGGTGATGTCAGAGCTGGAGGTAGCCAATCAGGTGAGGCCTTCCAAACCACGTACCGGTTGGAGATATTATTGGGGGCGCATTTTGCTTTTTTGTATGTTTAATAAAATTCAGTATTCTGAAAAAACTTTTACGTATGAATCTTAATAACTTTAGTTGTTATTTATATTAAATGTAAAATTCGATTGAAAAAATAATTCCTGAAAATATGACTGTTCTAGGGTATGGTTTTATTTGCATAATTTCATTATTATGTTGTTAACGAAATTATGAGTTTTAACCCTGAACTACACACATCCAATTCTTTGCTTATAATAGATGCAGTGGAAAAAAAACTGAAAATGACAGAAAGGAAAAATCCCAGACATATGGTCATCATCATTAAGGGAGTAGTTGGGGAGAGGGCAGAGCAAATTCATCTCTCTATCCACCATAAGTGTTAACCTCCCCAGCCAAAACTTCACAGAACCCCTCCCCCACTAAAACAGGCTCTAAAATGCCTGGTCCTGGAACTCGGTCTCTTGTGTTTGTGTGTAAGTACCAGTCACCACACAGCCCCCCAGGGGACAGTATTAGTATGACGGGGGGCAGGGGGAGGTCTTTGATATCATCACAGCCCTGGGCCGGGCTAACGAGCAGGAATGGCCTGATTATGGCAGTGGTGCGTGTTGAGAGTCCCTTTAATGTGGAATGAAAACACATGGGATCCTCTTCCTGTCGTCGTCCCCATGTCTCTGTTCACGTCAGTGACGCTCGTTCAAAGCCAGTTGAATGTGAGCTCGTTTAAACAGTGTATTCCATACCTTGTAGTGAGCAGAGAATAAGCGTCAAAACATCATTAGAGCAGTCTCGCTCTGACCTCATTCTCTGTCTAGACTTAAACCTTCCCTGACTTAAACCCTTTTGGCAGTTAAAAATAGTGGTAGTGTTTACGGTCTACGCAATGCCTTGTGAATTGGGCCTTTGTTCTTTGCTTGAATGAGAACTCTCTCTTCTGGGCGATGAACTCACCTACTGTAGCTCCGACCTAACGAGATTGACAAGAAGGCTCTCGCTCGTAACCATATCTGTCTCCAAATGTTTCGCTGAATATTACAAACAAGACAGTATAATGTGTCTCTCGTCAGTCCCAGAGGAGGAGATTCACTCGTGCCATACAAGCTCTTTGGATTCTATGCATTGAGCTGAATCTTATTTGTCCAAAAATAACCCTTAAAAATATAAATGCACAACTTGCAAATGACATCATTTTTGTTGCGATTTGTCTGACCCCCAGACTGAATGTGTGTCACTTGTGCCAGTACACAGCCAACTGAATGCATTTTATTCAGCGTTAAAATATCATAATAAGGCATTGCGAACAGCCCTGTGTGTTCTTTGTCTGCAGCACCCTGGGTAATCCCTCATGTGGTGGGTTGAGACTGCAGTACACATGTGTGTGCAAATGTATGCGTTACAACCTGTGACACTTTCCCCTTTCACGTGTCTTTCAAATGCAACACAGAACGTCCCTTAAGGAGAGCGACAGGATGAGAGTAGTTAAAGTCACTCCTTCTTCCCCTACACAAGGGAGATGGCTTGCTTCATGAATTATGCTAAATAGTTTATATTTGATTAACATCATCACCACTGTAAAATTTATTGTTAACCTTATTATTTCTGACCTTCAGAAAAATGTTCTATCATCTCAAAGGTCACATTTTAATAATTGCATAAAGATACTATTTTTAAAGGTTGCTTTTATTAAACACCTCGGTCAGTTAATAAGACATTGCTCGGCACTGTAAATTGTCTATCATTTAAACATTGATGATGATTATTGTTTAATCATGATTAAACAATCATTAACAAAGTGTCAACAACAAACATACTAATCATCATGTACTAACTGCAGCAGCAGACAAGAAAATAAAATATCATGGCAGCAGACAATACATAAGTAAATATATAAAGTGATAATGGAATACAAAATTAAGCAACAATAAATGTAAATGACAGTATATTTGTATGTACAGTGTTAAGCCCAAAGAATGGCACAGATTTCGGTTGATATTTGGAGCGCCATCCAAAACATAAACCCTTAGGATAAGACTCAAGTCTATTTCGGACGCGAAAAAGTTAATTCTGGGCTTTACACGTGGAGTAATTATAAGTACGACATTTATCCAAATACAGTACAGTGTAAAGAAAACGGATTGCATATGAGCTCATGCTGGAAATCAACAAAAAGGTCCCAAAAAAACCAAAGCTGCTGTTCCATCGCCATGTTCCGCTCCCTCCCTGTCTGGACAGAGAGCGGACGCTGCAGAGCGGGAGGCCGCCGCGCTACGGGACCAGCTGACGTCGGCCCGCCAGTCCCTGGAGCTGGCCACGCAGGTCCAGAAGGCTCCGGATATGGTGCGTAGACTCGGGCCTGGCCCCCCAGCCCCAGCGCTGCACTCGTTTGGCTCCCAGAACCTCTTTAGTTCTTCATGTCGGACAGAAAGAGGTTCTCTGCACATGTTTGGTATAAGACAGAGCCTTGGATGGGGGGGGATTTAGTCCTTCTGACCACGTTGTTCAGGGCTGTTATGTGTAACCGTCCTTCTACACTGACTCTGTTGTTCCTCGCGATATGTTTTTTTCCTCACATTAATAAAATGAGCACACATCCTATCGCTGAACCGGAATCAGAACATAAACTCACTACAAATTCCACGCCATTTTGAGAAAAGCCTCATTTATTTGAATGGCAGCAATCGGTTGGACCAATCCTTATTGGGTATCTTTGTCATCATGGTGACTATGTTGTTGGCCATAACAGAAGGAGGAGGTCACAGCCCATCGACCTGTTGTGCATCTATAGTGGTAGACCACAATAAAACAACTTTCATTATTGCTATCAAGCATTCATCTCGATAGCAGTCGGTGCTAGAAGCCGATGTTTATTGCAATGCGGTACGTGAATAAAGGTTGCTTTTGATAACGTGACGTGTGCAGTCGTGTCGTAACAGTTTCCTTTTGGATGCCACCTTTCTCCAAAAGGTGTCCCTGTCTGATACTTAGTTATCGGACAGGAAAAGCACCTCAAAAACAAGCGTCTCCAAACCCTGGATGATTTAAAGTTTGCAAACCCATACTCAAAGTGGCACACCAGTATGTTTGAATCTTCTAAATAAATACGTGGCGGAGGGCTGAGTCCATCCGTCTTCTTCACAGGCTCTAATCTTTTTGGAATATGTTGCATCCAGTCGTCCCAGATAATGTAAATAGTTTGGCATGAAAATATCAAAAAGGAATGTGAATTCTCTAAAGACTCTACAAAGTTAATTTAGTCTAACTTGATATATTAACTTGTATGTTCATGTAAACAGACTAGTATTCATTTGTTTCTACCTGACATGTTTCGACTACTTCCTGACGCTTCTGAAGAAGACTGCAGGAAGTAGTCGAAACATGTCTGGTACAAACAAATGAATTCTAGTCTGTTTCCATGAACATACAAGTTAATTCTCTGAAGAGTTTCACTAAATTGAATTTTCCCTTCGAGGCATCAAAAACTAATTTCATGAAAAAGACAATGTAGCTGAAAATCCACAGCATCTTGAGGATTGAGGTACTGGCTCTGTAGTACTACCTGGGATGATGATATCATCCCCTTTAGGATACTAACTATACCGCTGGAGGAAGATTTCAGTTAAAAAAAGAATCCCAGATGTTACACCTTCCTAGGTGTTACAGACAAGATCATATTGCAGTGGGTTTGACTGCTAAACATACCTTGTTGTATCCTCAGCCTTTTACTGAGACATCCACCATGAGCATCCACTGCTATGGCCCTGTTGACATGAGAGAAGAAATATGCGGGTTCTACACCCTTGTTTTTATCTAGATTGCATCAAGATCCAAAACACTGCCCTTGATATGCACCCACACACACAGGCTTCAGGTCGGCGGCACACCCGATTTCCGAGAATGGGCGTTGCCCCAGTTTACGTTGCTTCGGATAATGTCACAAATTAAATTTAATAATAGAAATGCAACGGCTAGGGATCGCAAAATAAGTAGGCACAGAGCGACGATGTTCCCGAGAAATGTGTGTATGGCTCCCTCCTCGCTTCATATTGGTGGGCAACAAGTGGCGGGTGACAGCGCCTCCACCAGATTCTGTCTGGACCAGACCCTTTTCCACCGTCCATCTTTTACATTAACGATATTGATAACAGAGAAAAAACATCCATATCTGGGCTCACGATCACACCGCCGCCTTCCAATCACAGTTGGAAGGCCAATTCAAGACTCTTGTGTTCCGACCGACCACCGGAAGAGCCCTTCTCACACCCCGCATGTCTCCGCCCCTCAGGAGCGGGCCCTGGAGGTGCTGTCACGCTCCAACTTGGAGGTGGAGCTCAGCACCAAGGAGCGCCAGGTGCTGCAGCTGACGGAGGACGTGCAGACGCTGCACAGCAGCCTGGGCCGCGTGAGGGAGACCTCGGCCGAGCAGATCAGCCAGCTGAGGCGAGAGCTGGAGACCCGCAAGGCCGCACTCAAGGTGGGTCGGGGCGGAGACCCCGCAGACCAGCTGATGTGCTGATGTGTGTGTTTTCATGTTGGGCCGCACTCTGCACAGGTTCAGCACGCGGGGAACCCTGGAGCATTAAATGATTTGAAACCCAGTCATGAAAAGCAACTTAAAAATGATCAATTGTCCTTGAGAAAAGCTTTCATGTGAAATGAAAATCAGCGTCTGATTGGCTTATGTTCAGAATCGTACTCTACAACCTGAACGTTAAGAGATGCATATGAAATTCACTCCCGATCTATTTTGAATGTTTGTCAAACAGTAACTTTTTTTTTCTCTTCTTAACCACGTTCCTTGACCCCTCAACGCATCACCCCTGTGATGTTGTCTTGAGTATTTGCTGATCCGGGTCATTAATCAAGAAGAAGGAGCTGTTCTCTATAGTGGCCTTGCCCATTAGTTTGCCGCCCCTTTATGTTCACATTAACTGAATGGCATTGCTTCAGCGTTTGACTTGAACATTTTGTCTTTATCTTTCCACACAGCGACTGGAGGAGAAACTTGGCGAACAAGCAGACTACGAGAACATCAAGAAAGACCTCCGGTAGATACCTAAACCTAAACCTACCTAACCCTAAAACAACCGATTTAAGAGGAAACATGATGTAAAACGTTACATAGTAGAGGATTGAGCCTGGTCCAAATCTCGACATGGTCCCAAACTGCCCTCAATGGGTTAAATTCATGCTATTGCATGAGTCACATGTTTCTGACTGTTTTGGGTTCTCAAGGTAACGGAAATCAAATATCCTTCCACAACCCCTCCCCCGCCCTAAAATCTGATTGGAGTGGAGATAGTGAAGTTTGAACAGCCATGTAGACCTGCCCCTTCATGGATGAATTCATTCATGAAAGGGTAAGCAGGGGCATCTTTAAATGTTGATAGTGATTGGGGACCAGCTCTGACTTGGTGTTTGGTTCACCTTAGACCTTTGTTGGAGTGTACTCTTTAAATGATTGTTGTATTGGTTCATACCATGCCAGGATTCCCTCGGGCAAATCATTGACCTGAGGATGTAATCCTTCTGCTGGATCAAGCTGAGGCCACAGCTGATAGGCTAACCAGAGCACCGCTTATTTCTAGGTGGCACTTTAATTGGACGAGTTGAGTCTGCGGTTTGACCTCGGTTTTCTGTCGCTGTCGTTTAAAGTAGCTGTATGTACAAACTGGATATGAAGACAAACAGTGTTTTAGTTAGACTGTTTAACATTGTGATATGTTGGAGTAGTATTTCTGCTATTGACCATGAAATACCTTTTTTCTTTTGCTATAAATATATAATGTTTATGCATACTCTGTGTGTGTGTGTGAATTCCTGTGTGTGCATGTGTTATCCCTGTGTGTGTGTGTTTTTGTGTGTATGTGTGTATGTGTTTTAATCATGTATTTAATATTGAAATGTACTCTTTGAAAAATGAGCATTCATTCCGATGAAGATGTTTTTGTAAAGCGACACCCATAGGGACATTTTGAGGGATTTAGATTTATATTCCTGAAATGACAACACTGGCCTCCTTTGTCTAGTGCAGGGTGTCGGGTTCGTCTGTTCCAGACGGTATCAAAGCCGCCTTAATAAAGTTTGGCTGATGAGCTGCTGCTTTGTTGCACTGCTAATGTTTCGGGACCACACTTGGATTATTTGTTCTAGATATATAATAGGCTTCACAAAAGAAAATGCCAGGGTCGTCTCTATTTCAGAGTGATATTCCCCCCGGTTACTGAATGCTGACATCATGACATCCTTTCAATTCTGCTGATGGACCAGAAATGTTTTGTATTTTTTACGGGGAAATGTGTGAAGCTAGCATGTGTTTTTTTGTCTTCTTCTATCGTCTTTTGCTCGAGATCATTAGATTGTTATTTAAATATAAAATCACATTGAAGTAAGTTAGCATCAAAGTGATGACCAGATAGATTGGCCCAATGTCTACTTTCTGATGAATGCCACATAATTGAGACAAGGTAGTTAGAGCGGCTGAGATGATGAAAAGCAACAAACTAATGCCATTGGATGACGTTGTTTTCTTTGTTTCATACAGTTCTCGCAAGTCCACAGAGTCTGGAACGTCAAACTGTTTGTCAGCTCAGGTATGGACAGGCCACTCTTGAGCAATCCCTTGAGTGTTTCCAGTCTGAATGGGTTCCATGCCCTGCCATTTACAGTTGTAACCAGTGTGTTTCTCTTCTTCCCAGGACTTCAAGCCCATGGACATGTTATTACAGGAGAGGAGTCAATGCGTAAAGATAGAGAAGTCCTCTCTGAACCACAACAATAGTGATTTGAGTGGTAAGCAGACAACCACCTCACACAACACTTAATGGATGGAAGAATTGTCAATAAAATATAGCAATAAATGATCTAAAAACATTAAAATAAACATATCATATCAAAGAGGAGTGTATCAACTACACACCCACCAAATAACTGTAGTTATAATAACTGTAGTTATAATAACTGTAGTTATAATAACTGTAGTTATTTCCCTCTGCGCAGCCAGTAGGGGAAATAAACTCGACCCATTAAATTATCAACTTCATAACTTTAATTACATAATTTGAAGTCAATTATGGATATCGGATTTCTGTCTATAACTTTAACTTTTAGACTTAAAACAAGATAGTCTTGAAGGTCGAGTGGTTGAGAAGTGGAGACTGCCAGAGTCAAGCATGATGCGTCCTGTCCTCTGGAAATACCGTTTTTGGGGGAGGAGAAGAAAAAACAAGAAAGTCCTTCAACACAGAGCTCCTTGAGGCTGCGAGTCCACTGATTAGTCCTCAGTGCCAGGCACAGACACACCCTGCTCCTCTTCACTCTGGAGCTCAGAGAGACAGGCAGGATACCAGTCTCACGCCAACCGCAGCGTGTCTCTGCCCTGGGATCAAGTCAGCCGTACACGTCCTTTCACCGACAAGTCAGGGAAAATTACAACCCAAAAGCCCAATATGTAATCTCATTCTGCAGCGCACAGACGCGGGCACAAGGCCGATGCCAGGGACAATTGGAATGTCAGGTTGCGTAGGGATGAGCCGAGATGGTTATCTGGGCTCGCGCGGTTGGCACGCTGCCAGACGTTATTGAAGTTGCGGAGCGTTTGGAGTTCTTTAGTTCCTACATCTGTGAACAGCATGCCTCCAGGGGCTCCAGACGGGAAGTCTGGCTGGCAGACAGGAAAGACTGCCAGCAAATTGCAGACAGAAGCAGAAGAGCTCTTGAGGGCAGGGGGAAGGCAAAATAACACTAACTAGAGAGGAGAGAAGGAAAAAAAGGAGCATTCCCTGCTGTGTAGAGCTGGACTCTAAAAGATCAGGTTCACTGTATCACATGGCGAGCAACGCAAACAATAGGAGGAAACAGGTACTTTGGTGGCTGTTGTTTGGTACACTTCCACCAACTGGTGCTGTTGAACTGCTCAGAGCTAGGGATTACATGAATGGACTCCTCCGGTGGGACGTCTGGAGGACTTTGGTTTGAATAAGAAGAACTCTATAGAGAGCCAAAGTGATTACTCCGTTCACTGGAGTAAGAACATCTTTTCAATCTTTAGAAACACTTTAGATTCTTACAGAGAGCAGCCCAGCCTTCAGCCTTGTTATGTCACCAGTGACATGGCTGTCGGACACCTAGATGCTCGCCAGGGGCCAGATGTAGGGTGGCGTCTTGGCCACTCTCTCACTTTCTCACTTCCTCGACAGCCTTGAAATAAGTGCTTTCTATTTGCTGTATTTTTTTACATGCACCAACGGTCAATCTTGTTTAAAGTCTTCAATGCCGCTCAAATAATAATAACAATACATGTATTTTGTGTCGCACATTTCAAAATATTCTTCTCTGAACATCAGACAAATGACGTAGATCTGGCACTATAATAATATTTGAGGTGATTTTCCCTTCCCGTACGAGACTCATTTTTGCTGCGTATATTTGCATGTGGCCTGCATTGTTTCCACACACATTCCCATGATGCTTTGCTTCTCCCAGCTGCGTCAGGGCAGAGAGTGACGGAGGCGCTGCAGCATCTCCTCTCCAGCCCCATGATGAACCACCAGAGCCGGCAGGACTCCCCCCCCCCTCCTCCGCCTTCCTCCCAGCTGCTCGTGCGCACCAGCGGCTCCGCCAAGTCCTCCAACGAGGAGCCCCACAGAGCTGCCAACGGCACCCACCGCTTCTCTCCGACGGGCGTGGGGATCGTCGGGGGCCAGGACTTCTTCACTCCGTCCTCCGTGGCGACGGTCAGCAGCGCGGCCTTC